>JAPMLY010000701.1:0-110000 GCA_026401115.1 Tetraselmis chui
ATTGAGTGAGAGTGTGTGTGTGTGTGTGTGTGTGAGAGAGAGAGAGAGTGTGTGTGTGTTTGCGTGTGTCAGTGAGTGAGTGAGTATGTGTGAGTGTGTGTGAGTGAGTGAATGCGCGCGAGTGTGAGAGAGAGAGAGATTGTGTGTGTGTGAGTGTGTGTGTGTGTGTGTGTGTGTGTGTGTGTGTGTGTGTGTGTGTGAGTGTGTGAGAGAGAGGGAGAGAGGGAGAGGGAGAGAGGCAGAGTGTGTGTATGTGTGTGTGTGTGTGTGTCGGGCGGGCCGCGGCTTTACCTGAGTGAATGCCGGTGGCAAGAAAGCGCCCCCGAAGAGCAGCACCGCCGCCGGCTCTGCGAGGCCGCCCGCCACAGAGTAGAGAAAGCCCTGCCAGCGCGACTTGGTGGCGTAGTACACCGGCAGTGCCACCGCCACTCCCTCCGGCACATTGTGCAGCGCGATCGCTATGGCCACACTCAAACCTACCTACAGTACAGCCCCATTCCCTCAGCGCCCGTATCCATGGACATTAAATATTACTTTTCACAGCGGCGGCGTGCCTGCTCACCTGGGAAGACTTCATGGAGGCCAGCAGCACCGCAACCCCCTCCGGAAAATTGTGCAGCGCGATCCCAACGGCCGTCACCAACCCACTGAACATAACCTTCCGCCGGATGGCAGCCTCATCCGTCTCTCCCCCTCCTTCCTCCCCTGCCTCACCCCCACCATCACCATTCGCCTCATTGCCGCCCATCCCACCACCAACGCTGTGTCGTCGTCTCGGCTGTGTGAGTCCTTTGTTGTCCTCATCCCCAACCGTGCTTCCATCAGCCGCCCCCGACACCCCTTCTGCTGCTCGTTTATTTTTAGCGACTTGACCGTCGTCACCTCCGCCTGGTAAGCTGCCATCCAAGAGGAAACAGCAGGTATGATAAGCCAAGACAGATAACGTCCGCAGCGAGACAACTCTGATGCAGACATGCATGCATGGCGCAGGTCGCACCCCTCAACTCCAATCTCTGGCTCCGGAATGAATGATACCACTGCCGCGAAAAAGGCAACACCGATGAAGAACCTGCGGAGAATAACGCAAGATGAATGGGTGCAGAAGGGTGGAATGACATCGAGCTTCGGGCAGGTGAGTGTGCTGGATTGCTCTCGAGAGGGGTGGGGGTGTACCAGAGGTTGGCTGCACCAAAGCCCAGGACGCCAATGGAGACGGGCATCAGCTCCATACATGAGAGTGAGAGCATCAGGCCTGCGCTGAATGCCTGTGGGGGCGAGAGCGGGGTGATCGGATGAGGTGTGTAGATGGACACATGGGCAAACGGATGGTCTGATGGGTGCGTGTGTGCCTGGGGGGGGGGGGGGGGGGGGGGGGGAGTTGAATACGAAATGAACGGATTGAAAGGTAGATATATCGCTGAATGGGCTGGTGAAGGGATGGAGAGGTGTGTTTATGGGTGCATGACTACACTGACTGATGCATGGCTGGTGATTATGCGCGATTGAACGGATGGATGGCTGGGAAGAATGGATGGCTTGGTGAATAGTGGGTCCATGGGTGTTGAGAGCTGGGTAAAGGCAGTTAGTTAACAAGGGCAATAGAAAGAAGAGGAGAGAATTCCATAGAAGAATGAAGAGTAAGTTGGCAAGTTTAAGAGTGCAATTAGTGGGGGATAGGTGAGTGGGGTGGCTGGAGGGACTGTTGTGGGCACCTGAAGGAGGCCGAGCTGCTGCAACGATATGTTAGGCCACACGACGACCAGTAAGCCGCCCAGCGCTGTCCCTAGAGCGCCAAGCCCCGTCAGCGCCAACGACCCCCAGACGGTGGAGCCCCCGCTGGCGCCGACCACCTCCACAGTCACGCCAATTCCGTCCATCACCAGAGGCAGCGCGGCGGGTAGCGGTCGGCGTTGGTAGAGCTCGCGTCGTCCGCGTTCCGGGAAGTGACCGGCGCTACTAAGTGCGTAGTGCCATCTCTGCCGCTGCGGCTGCAAGAATGGGGACCTACGATCTGCTGTGCGAACGCTAGAGCTCGCACGTGGCACTGGTGTCTGACGGGCTACTGTGCTTGAAATTGCTTTCATTCTAGAATGGACGAGCTTGTCGACCGACTGAGGCGAGCCAATAATATTATTATTGAACGGCGGGCTCGGGGGCGTGGCGCTCTGATAATCTGCTTGCCGGATAACATCATTTATGATTTATCAATAATAAATGTTTTGTTCCCTTCCTTGTTAGTAATTAAAATATTTATGATAAATGCATAAATAAATCAGTAATTGATGTTGGATGCTTCTAATATACCTAATTGTAATTTTCCAGAATAATATCAATCTGAAGCTTGAACAAGATGTATGGGTACGTGTACTTAATGAATGTTTCAACTTAATAGCGATTATATGCACCTTGCTGGTAATCATTGAACAAATTGTATATTATCCAGAATTAACGGATATATTGTTTTGCATAGAGTTAATGTTTTTTACTATCTACGCAAGCTCGATATATAAATTATATGTGAAACTTTTCTTCAGTAGAAATTTCAAAAATGAATTGTATCATTTGGTACAGCATATATATTTTCATTGATACCATGGGAGGCAGCCGGACCAGCTGTTGAACTCAACGATATTTTCATAGTATTTATTCAGGGTATCAATTGGTAATAAGTGATTATTTACTGAGATTCAAATATGTTTTCTCAAAATATCTATTAGTTATTTATAAATAAAATAGAAATTGTTTGTAGCATCGTTGATAAAACTCGCTTTGTGACATGAGAATTATATTTTCGTTTAACTCAAAAAGAAAATAGTAGAATCCTATAACAAAAATGAATAACATGAATAACTCTAAATCAACACTTACAGGTGTCCACCAGGTACAGCTGTCCGGTCGTTGAACCGGTGAGCATCCTACTCGCTTACAACGGTATTACTGATATATTATACTCTCAAACGATCTGCCACGACGTGGGCGGGAAACTGAGGAAGAAGACAGACAGAGCGGGCAGCAGCAGCGGCGAGCAGCAGCGCCTAGCTTTTCGAGAGAGTCTGGCGTGCCGCTCTCGCTGCCTGGCTTCCTCTCCGTACGGTAGTGCATCGGATCCTCGTGACTATCCCCCCTTTAACAACGTCCTCGCAGTGTCTCTCGTCGAGTCAACCCCAGGGCGGACTCTCGCGCGGGGACGGGGCGCCAACGTCAGCCACCGTCGCCCGTCTGTGCCACCATACGCGGTCGCGGAGGTGCCAGGGTCCATTAACCCCATTCACATGCGTAATCATCATAGGGACGCGATTATGGGCTGTGAGGCCCGGACCGCCTGGCTCCTTTGCGGCTTATTGCTAGCGACTGTCGGCGCGCAGGTGAGGGCTCGTCGCTGAAGATGCTGACTTCCGATTAAGGCAGCACGTCCACATTTCGTGTATTTCTGCACTACATGTTCATTTTAGAGCTTAAATGAGATCATACCCACGCCTGATGTTCTCTTTCCATGTGTATCCGGAGTTGCATGCATATGACCGTGTGTCTCCTTGTGTGTGCGTGTGTGTGTGTGTGTGTGTGTGTGTGTGTGTGTGTGTGGTTGGTGTGTTTGTGTTTCCCGGATAGGCAGCAGTGGATACGGAGATGCCGCGAGGTAGCGCGAGCCGCCAGCCTGGACGGAATGTTCTGCAGGTACACCAGTGGGAGGAGGACGTGCCGGAGCTTCTCGACGGGGCTAGTTTGGGGATCGAGGAGGAGGAGGCGGGTGGGGAAGAGGGGCTGGGGCGGGAGAATGCTCCCCCCCTGCAGAAAGATGATTGGCATGCTGAGGGGGGAGACGTCCTATTGCCTCCACAGTCTGCTGAAAATGAGCAAGACCTCCCCGCTGAGGATTGGCATGCTGAGGCGGAGGAGACGGTAGGGTCTCCTGGGAAAGGGAAAAGGGTTGGGAGGGTGGCGGATGAAAGGAAGCCGAGAGAAGACGAGGGTCAGGACGAGTTAAACCTATTGGATACGATGAATGAGGAGAACGGTGAGATGGGGGCGGATGGAGCCTTACCGGGTGAAGGCATCGATCGTGAAGGTTTTGGGGATGAGGAGGGAGCAGTTGAGCTTCCGATGGGTGAGAGATGGGGCGAGGAGAGGTTGAATGAGGGGAAAGGCACGTTCGTAGTGGAGAAGGATGGGAATGAGCGTGATTTGGGTGTGAGTGCTGATGGTGAATGGGAAAAAAAGGGAGGCAAGGATATGGTAGACGTCAGACGTCCTATGGGGGACACATGGGAGGAGGGAAGAATGGATGAGGAGGAAGGTGGTTTGGGTCCGCAGTGGAATGAGAATGAAGGTGAAGTGAATGGCAACGCGGGTGGGAAGTGGGTGGGGGAGGAGGAGGAGGAGGACGAGAAGAAGGGAGACGTAAGGCGTCCTTTAGGAAACAAGTGGGAGAAGGGAACAGCGGATGAGGAGAGGGGAGGGAATGGGCGTCATGGCGATGTCAGTGGGGGAGGGAAGTGGGAGGGGGAGGAGGGGGAGGAGGACGGGATTGCGCCCAGGATGGGGACGACTGAGGATGTGGAGCGGGACGAGCAGAGACGGAGGGGGCGGGCAAGAGAGGAGGGGTCGGACCCGGGCGCGAACGAGGATGCGGCTGCGGAGGTGGAAACGGGTGACGTGGAGGGCGTAGCAAAAAGGTTTGGCTCCCGCGTGGGCAAGGGAGGGTGGCAGTCTGTCAGACGAGGTGCGCTGCCAAGTCGTGCAGAGGAGATGGAGGAGGGCGATGGGGAGGACGCGTTTGCGTCAAGGATAGGGACAACGGAGGAGGTGGAGCGCGAGCAGAGGCGGCGTAAGGAGGGCAGGAAGGTGGGCGACGGGTCTGAGCTAGGTGGTAATGAAGATGCGGCCGCTGAGGTGGACACCGGCGATATGGAGTCAATGCCTGGTGGTGGCAGACTCCCACAGAACATGACAATGCGTGTAGGAGCTGCCGCCGCCAATGCAGACGACCTCCCTCTTCCGGGAATTCAGGACCTGCAAGAGATGAGGCCGGAAGATGACGGGAAGGACGCAGGCATGCTGCTAAAGCGCTGGAACCAGGTTCGTGTGTGTCTGCGTGAGCGCGCGCGCATGTGTGTGTGTGTGTGTGTGTGTGTGTGTGTGTGTGTGTGTTTTTTGGGGGGAGGCGTGTGTGTGTGCTTGCGTTCATGTGTGTGTGTGTGTCTGTGTGTGAATGAGTGAGTTAGTGAGTGAGTGTATGTGTGTGCGTATGTGTGTGAGTGCGTGTGTTCGTGTGTGTGTGTGTGTGTGTGCGTGTGTGTGTTTGTTTATGCGTGTGCCCTCTCATGAGGAAAACGATGAAAAATATTCAATCAACTTGAGTCTGCTGTGGTGTGTAGAAAGTGGGTGATAGTGATTGGTATGTGGTCACAGGTTTGGATCCCCGAGCTGGCGCGCCCCCCACCGCCGTCGCCCCCCGTTCCCATGTCCCCCCCACCCCCGCCACCAAGTCCACCACTCCCACCCTCACCCCCTTCCCCGCCATCGCCACCACCGCCCCCCTCCCCGCTCATGCCCACCTGTCAAACAACCACGTGCGAGCTGGTGCCTCACATTCTGAGCACATACCAGGTATGCCTCCCCTACTTCACTGCCGTCCCTACACTGTTGCCGCCTCAGCTCTCTGGTTGAACTTGGGCGATGGCCGTGGAGGGTTCCACAGTGGGGAGCGGGTATGATGGCTTTGCTGGCTGTGGGTTGCTCCTGCTGTTGTAGGACATTGTTGGAGGGAAGCGCATCAGGTCCTTTTCACGGAAAGTTGAAGAGCGTCACAAAATTAAGATTCGAAGCCAGCTGCCGCCTGTGCTGGCGGTGGGGCAGTACAACTGTGAAATGGTATTTTATCTGCGCGAGGTGTGATGCCTATTCTCCATACTGCCCTACATGTTTCCCCGCTCTGCCGTGTTCCCAAAAGCAGCACACACTCTCTTTCACTCTCTCTCACACGCGCGCGCGTGTACACGCTGGGGTCGTACTTGACTAAGTTTACTTACTCGCTCCTTATGCAGGCGGGGTTAAATGCCAAGGGTGTCGAAGTTTTCCCTATAGACATGGTAGACAATGTGGCTCCTCATTGCCAGGTGCGCTAGAGCTGGAGAAAGCCGCTTCTCCCCTCCTATTACGTCACTCCTGTTACACTTTTGCCACTTGTTATTGAGATGGGATTACCTTCACGGGGGCAACCGTGTTCGTAGGAAATGATGGCACGTGGCGACGTGGCGCGGCATGAGCTAGAGAAGCTCCCCTTTAAGGATAGCCAATTCACTCTGGCCATAGCAGCCTTTGTATTGGAGCGGCAGCCGACTCAGGCAGTCCACAAGGTATGTATATCTTGTTTGTGGTTACGTATGTCTTGAATATTGTTGTGCATTTGTATCAATGTCTCCTTAGTGTCTGTGGTAAATAATCCAGGATGTGTGTGTGTGTGTGTGTGTGTGTGTGTGTGTGTGTGTGTGTGTGTGTGTGTGTGTGTGTGTGTGTGTGTGTGTGCGTGCGTGCGTGTGTGCGTGTGTATTTTAAGAGTGATGCATCTGAGCATTTTGTGGTGTCTTCATAGGTGCTGTATGAGCTGGCTCGCGTGGCGCATCATGTGATGGTGGTCATCGCTCAGTTTGAGGGTGAGCCGGCAGACACGACGCACTACCCCAAACTTCAGGTGCGGCGGGGGCGTTGTGATGTTCTTGAGCTGCAGCCGGCTGGCATTCTTTACCCATCCACATCAACGCTGAGGGCTATCCTTAATACGCGTCGCTGGACCCACAGGTGCCGCTGCCGCCGCTGCTGGTCAAGCCACGGTCCTGGTGGGAGGAACGGTTGGATGAGGTGGGCTTAAGGTGAGCTGTGAAGCGCCGACTCGCAGCCTGTGTGGATGGTGCTGCTCCCATGCCCAATTGCCTCTGAGCGCGAAGCTCGTTTGTTACTGTGGGTCCAGGGCCGACGAGGACCGGACTGTCAAGTTTCAGGATGTGAAGCGGGAGTGGGAAAACGAGCACGGGCTGCATCGCTACCAGTCCGGAGGAGCTTTGCACGTGTGGAAGAAAATCAAGGTGGGAAGCTGGGGGGGAGCTGGGTGATCGCTCTTTACAGAACACCTTTGATTTAATTCGTTTTTTGAAGCCACCCTATCTGATAACCCCTCCAAACCCATTTTGCTGTCCACAGCGGAAAAAGAAGCAAGTGATATCACACCTCAACCCAGGTACGGCAGCTCAGTGCACAAGCATCCGGGAGTTGTGTAATCTCACGTTGTTGATCCCAGTGACTGAAAGTGTCTACGTGGCAATGATGATTGTGTGTTATGGGCGTCCTGCTCTGTGAAAGCAGGGGAGCACCACATCGATGAGGACACGGGCCGCAAGCGGGGCGCAACGGAGGCGACTCGGGAGAGGGACTCCTCCGCGCTCTACGCGCGCTACCAGGGAATCCGCCAGTTCCAGGTGGGTAGCTCCACCGCTCAACCGCTTTACGAACTCCTCCGCCCTTCATCTCCGAAGTTGGCACTGTGTGTCTGCCAGCACGCAGCGAGTGCAGTTTGTGCCAATTTCCCTCAAAAGAATACTACCCCTTTTCGTTCCTGCAAGGGCTAGACAACTTCACCTTGACCGATGTCTCTTCGATTGCTGTGTTGCGGGCACCGTTTCTGATTTCTTGAGCGGCATCCTTTACGAACCGGTGCTTGACAAAAAACGCAATTTTAAGGGTGATATTGCGGCCACTGGTCAAACCGGTAGGGGACGGGTAGCGCAGAATTGAGAATGTTGCGGGTTTTATATGTTTATATATTTGTAGTACCTTTTTCTTTTGATGCATTCCTTTTTTTCAGAGCGCGTGGCAGGGGTGTAATATGCCGTTGTGACATAGGAGGGCAAGCTGGACCACGAAGAGAAGGCCCTGTACAACCACCACAAGCCGCAGCTGAAGCATGACGCCAAGAAGCGTGCACATCACGAAAAATCCGCAGCGGAGAAGGGGCACGAGCTACCTGGCTTTCACGCCTCACACTGGCAGACTCACCGTATAACCGCGCAGGTAGATGCCTCCTGGCCCCCACTCACCCTCGTGGTATACACAGCGATCAGTTGCTCTTGTCTGGGCGATGATGTAACACAGCTCCTGCAGTATCTGAAACATGAAAGTTTTCCGTCAGGCATTTGAGGGGTGATATGATTTGGGGGTTGGAGCTGGCGACTGAGGCTTGGTGGCGTTGCTCGTCCCAATGCAGACTGATGATTTGGAGAGGTACGGTGCGCATATGGCCGAGATTAATGAGCTCCTGAAGAGCTTGGACATCAACCTGCAGCAGGCAGACACGTCGCGGCTACAGTACAATCTTGCCAACCTGAAGGTGAAATGTCACACTGCTGTTCATGCTGAATGACAAAGCGGAAGCATTGCTTGTGGAGATGCTGGTAGTTGTGGAGCTGACACACGAGTCCGTGTCTGGATCAGTGGCACGATCTGAATACTGCTGTGCGATTGTGGTGCAGGCGCTGATATTGGAACAGGAAAACTCTCAAAATAAAATTGCAGAAGATATTCAGGTTTGTAACTGAGGCATCATCGGCTACGGGCATGATTTGTGATGCTGGAATTGTAACACTTCCGCACGCTGTTATGGTTTATTTGCCTACCATGTGAGCTCGCTTACTTGTACTTGCTTTGGGTGGCCACCACTCCTTCGCTGCAGGCACGTAAGAAGATGCTGAAGGTCAACCCCAGGCTTGCTGGTAGGATGAGGGGTAAGATTACGTTGTTTGGCAAGAAAATCGAGGCCCTCAAGAAACAACAGGTGTGCCCCCTAGGGCGTGTCACCTGCATCCGCCTGACATGTCTGCCTTGGAGCAGGAAGTGTGTGGTGTGATATGAATATGTGGTATAAATATTATGGGGTGAAGGTTTTGGGAATCGGTGTGAAGGTTTGAGATGCATTGGATCTTTTGACTGTGTGAGAGGGAATTGTACGGGATAATGGCCTGAAAACAATGGGAAAGGATAGGCGTGTGCGGTAAGGGTAATCGGTGAACAATGTGTGAGTGAAGTTAATGGTTAAAATGGAGCGGAAGCAGTGGGAGGGAACTCACAAAACGCAAGTGTGGTATGGATGGAATGGGTGGGTGCATAATGAATTTCTGTTATGAATGTGTGCTGGTTGGAACACTGGCTTCGCAGTCAGTACACCATTGAGGGTTTTCATCCCCTTTTTTCTGCCCCCCCCTCCTTTTAATTATGACCCCCAGCATAGACTACTGAGTCCATAGTTATAATTGTTTGTTTGTTCGTCCGAAGGTGGCCATTGAGAATGAATTGATGCATCGCGAGGCGGAGGTGGACATGCACTCCGACCCCCAAGTGCAGCAGTACCGCCAGCGGCAGGCAGATTTGGCTCGTTCGCATGCGCAGCAGTCACAGGCAGAGGCAGCGCGTTGGGAGGAGCACCGGCAGCGGGTGAAGGCTGTGCGGCAACGACAACACCACAATTTGCCCTCCCATGTGCAGCTCTTTCCTAACAACCGCCACGGCTAGTTTTCCTCTATTTTGTGGCGACTCTGCGAACAGCTGAGGGAGGGAAAGTAGCGGGTCACGGAATCTTTTCTCTTTATGGACTATAATTGTAACATGCACAATAACTCCTCGTTAAACGCTGCACGTCAGGGCAGTGTAGGGCGTATAGGTCCTTATGATTTCGTATTCACGAGTCACATATGAGTTCACCTCAAGAGATGGCGCTGCGGAAGTTGGCGTACATCTCTTCGAGACCCTCCTCGGTCCAGCAATGACTCTTTGCCTCGTTTGATCCGGGTGGGTCCAGGGATGGCAGGGAGACTCCGCTGGGCGAAAAGCCATTTTTCACAAGACTGCTGTGTTCTGTGAGTATGATTGCGCCTATCGCGTGCTCCGGCAGCACTTCCGTCCTGTGACACAGTCTGGCGAACGCGTCAGCTGTCCGAAGCAGGGTCGCGTATGTGTGCAAGCCGCCTGGGTCAGATGGGATGTACTCAGGGGGGAAGTGCTCGGGCATGGAAGCTCCCTGCGAAGTGTAATTGGCATCTCGCGACGTCTGACGAACCAATTTGAAGTATTCCTGCATGATTATCATTGCATCTTGACTTTGTGTTGGTTGGGGAAGCAAGCAAGCTTCCACTACGTGATCTCGTAAGCACTGAGCTTTGTGTGCTCCGGATCCTGCATTCGCTGTTAATTCACTCATCGATTGGGGGCAGGTGTCATCAGCAGGCGCAGAAAAGCTGCCCCATGTGCAGCCGCTGCGCAAGTCGTATAATGCGTCCAGTCCTGAGATGGGCACAAATATATCCATTTGTTGCAGGGCACTTCGAAGGTTTTGCGCCTTCTCATGGCGGAGAATGCTGTATGAGGGTCCAGAGTGAGCCCAGACTGTAGCCGTTGCCTTCACCTTAAGTTGTGCATTGCGTCCAGCTCGCTGCGCACTTTGGCAGGCAGCGACATTGACCGACTGTCCTTTGAGGCAGATCACAAGTTGTTGGGCGACAGCTTTCGACATGCTTGCGGCGTGTTCATCCAAGTTAAGCACACAGATGCCTGTTTTTAACATCGAAGAAGGCAAGCATAGTTCAGGTGATCAAGATTGCACGAGGCGTATTCACGAAAGATCAATACGGCGACAGCCCATGGGTTTCTACGATGCTGCGAGATTTTCATAGGCCTGCAGTTTGGCGCATGTGAACAATCGCAAGTGATATTGATGTGGATGAATGCTTGCCTTGATTGGCCAATAGCACGCTTCCTGCAAATGCAGCGCAGCTGTCTTCCTGCCAGGAGCTTGTCAAAGCCTGGTGGTCCACTCTCTCGATAACCAGCGGTAAACTGGACTGCGACACGACGGGGTTTAGGGCCAGAGTATTTGCTGCAGAGATCAAAACGCGACGAGAAGCTGCACAGTGTGGCCCTTCCATGCAAAACGTAACATGTAGCTGTGGCCGCCGGCTGGTCTCATGCGCTCCTTCCTCCGGTGCAGACCCCGTCGGTGTCCGGTCATTCAATGGAACAGCAGCGGCGCTCAGGAGCATTGACAAAGAGACCATCATTGGGAGGTCCGTTCCGAGCGCATCGTCCAGCATTGAACTCAGCACTGATATGATTAGCGGCATCGAGGAGGACTGCGCATCCTTCTGAACGGCGGAAGAGAACGCGCCGTGCCGCTGGCTCCTGACGCACCTGGTCAAGTAGGTCTGTGACTGCTGCTGAAGATTTGCAAGCCACATGTTATTCGCGACGACACGCACTCCGTACGCCCCGAGCTGGCGCGTTTGGGAGCAGGAGCTGCGACAGTGCGTCCGCCCAACATGTCCATACACAATGACTGTGCTCCCCATTGAGTACCGACCTGCCAGGCTACCATACACTTCCACCCTCAAGTTTTCGTATGTAACTCCTGAATGAAGTAATGCATTTCGCACAGCGTCAGCATTTATATTCAAACCCTCGTTACATTCAATGTAGTCTTCGCCAACGTCCGAGTCGGGGTTTTCATGCAAGACCGGTTGATTAGATGAAAACAGCATACCACCCCAGGCTAACTTGCTTCTACAATACATGCTGCTTAGTGATTAGCATGTTTCAAATGGATATCTGGAGTTGCACGCATAGCGGATCATTTTGCGTTGCATTGTGCTGATGATAATCTAGTAGCTTCAAACACTGCAAATCGCGGAAAGCACAAAGCGCTTCCATTCATTTCCGATGTGGTCGTTGTCAGCACAGTATTGTCAGAAAACAATTTCCCCTATGTTGGCATACCTTTCTCTTTTTCGTCATCGGTGAATCCTCGCAATGGGCGCATCCAGATGGTTTGATGCGGAATGAACATGTGGCCCGGTAAGTCTGGGTCCATGGGAGTGTGACAGTGAGGACAAGCTGGTGAAACGAGGTGAGAGTTTCCGCCAGGGGTTGCTTGAGGTACACTGCCAATAAGATCTTGAAGCAACGTTTGAACGTACCCACAGTAGCACGAGTATTTAGCACTGTACAGTAACTGTGACTGAGTGGACACGCCGGAGATGACTCCTGATATAACAACCGGAGGGCAGACCGGGCCTCCATGCAGAGCATGCCCATTCAGGCTAGCAACTTGGTGACGGAAGAAATCAATCGGAGACACAACTTCCAGCGGTACCTAAGCAGCGCGGTGTCAATAATCGTAACTGAGGTCAGAACTGGGCCACTGCGTTTAGTTGCATCCGCTAAATTTGAAATGGATGCTAAAGATTGTTTGAAAAAATAGTGGCATATCTCAATTCTATCGTGGTGTTCTCCGTGTTTCATCCATGACATCGCACTGGGTTTTGTAGTTGATACATGAGAAGATCGTAGAACTGCGTTCAATATTCAAAAAGAACATAGTTAGGGGTGCTGAAGAAATGATTGAATTCGAATGGGCGGTGCGACTTGCGTTTTGCAGGCGCAGGAAGACGACGGGTGGCTCTGACGTGCAGGAGGGCTGCCCTTCGAAATTTATTGAGTCGCTGAGAGCTCGGACTACAAGGTGCCTCACCGCCTCTGCAGTGGCATAATGGTAGGTAATGGGGGTCAAGAAAAAGCCGGCATTCGATAGCCGTTTATTCGCGGCGAACGCTTTATTCCGGAAGATATAAAACAAAAAGCAAACCCAGTACAATGATTTATTCGCACTTCATACTACGCCGCACTTGCGTGCAGCATTGCGGCGATATAGCAAAACGCATATACAAGTATTGGTAGCGATCACACAGTCGTACCTGTTTCTGCTAATATTGTTGACCCTAGGCGGGGCCTTAACATGCAGAGCGCCATGACGTCCACCTTTCCAGACACAAGAGGGAGAAAGTCACAAAGTGACAACATGGAAGCAAAAGGAAGTTATTGAAATACGAGGCGAAATGCTACTTTGAGTGTTCGCAATGATTGTGATCTTCTGTTCAAAGTAAGTAGTGTTTAGGAACCCAGGGCATACATCGACAGTGACCTCGCTGCCTCGACTCTGCGTCCCCATCCCCACGCCCGCAGTCCCGGGCATAGACAGCGGACCATCTTCGCAGCGCATGACCACCCCGGGCGTGCCTGACAACAACAATATCTTCACCTCATCTTCTAAAAGTTCCGTATCGCCTTCAATTCTTGACTCAACGTCGGGGCTCAGCCCCCGTGGAAGCTCACCGACGGAGTTCATACCCTATATTTGGTTTTACAATTCTGCACACACAGCTTACGCAGTGAGTGAAGCGCGATGCGTACTGTGGGGAAAGTCGGTGAGGGAGCAGCGCGATCATAGCACCGACAATTAAGGAATATCAAAATCGAGACTAACTCCGATTTAGTACACACAGATTGGCGCCAGTTTCATTGCCAAGGAGCCTTGTCTTTCTTGGCTCGGCCGACTCCCCCCCCTGAACTATCAAGATTGTATTACAGCACCGATGGCGAATCCTGCCATTGCCAACCGCCGCGCGACAATAAGTTTTGGCAGGTGTGAGTACTGCTACGAATACGAAGATTGGAATATGAAATGCTTCTCCGCGGACAAAAGAGGATTCCAAACATCAAAATGCCATCGCAAACAACCGAGCAGACAGCAGAAAGTCGCAGCGTGCATTTGTGAATCAGGCCGTCGCTTCCTCACATAGTGATACGATGTGTTCCGCTTTTCACTCTGCTAGCCTGACAACACAGTGCATCTGGCATTGTTCTACCTCGTCTTTGTGCGCAGTAGGTAAGTTGGTGGGGTGAATGAACAGCCTCTGTATTGCGACACAGAGACAATTGAGCTTACGTCTTTATCTCTGGAATATCACCAAATCGTGTCACGAGAACGTTATGTAGGAGAGTGGCGTGTGAGGACGTGAACACATTCGGAAGCGGCATGTTCGGAAGGTAATTTATCGAGATCATGTTCAGACAGTATTGTATTTATATGCTGCAATTACATATCAGATCGGTTCAAGATATTACGCTCGTACGCTGTTAAGAAAGACAGTGTAAACAACAAACAAAACTTTCTTCTTTGCTCACCCCAAAATATGCTACTTTCATTCACCCATTCCACCCTTGTCTTATGTCCCGTGCGTACCCCCGACACATGAATGTGCGTGCGAGCCGGGATACGATTGCATTTTTCTCCTTGTTTTTTCTGTCGGCGTTTGTGCGGGTGCGTTACCGGCAGATATCTTCATCGTTGCTGAGCTATTGGTACTATACAGACAATACAGACAACTCGTTCAGAAGCTCCTAATTATTGCCGGATGTGAAGGCACGACGAGCAAAGAGTCCCTTCCATGTGCGTTGTGGCAAGTATTAGACGCTTCCATAAAGTAGGACAGCATGCAAAGGAGTCAGGCACAGGAATGTTCAACGATATATTAGTTCTCCGTAATCTAAGCCTGCTATGAAAATAGTCTCCGCAAAAGAAAAGCAGACGCTGCGAGCTGGCGTGAAATGGAACTATTGGTGAAATATCATTACATGAAAACTGAATGCTCGCTTTAAGTTTAGTCCCTGCCTGAGAGATCTAAATTGCGGAAGTGCTCTACTAATGAGGACACGTGAATAACCATCTCTCTGTTATAGACTTATGCATCACTGAAACCACCCACAAACCTGTTATGTGACGCCACTTGTTCTGCTCCGAATTCAGCATCCTTTGCGTGTGCGCTCCAGTTAGGAGAGGATCCGTCCACGTCCGTTACCTCGTACAGTTTTGCAAGCTCCCAGGAGCTCAGCGCTTTTCCGGAGTGCTTCATCGCCTCCGCATCGCATGCCAGCGCCGCAACCCCCCTCGCAACGAAGGCCGGGGTTTCAGAAAACAAAAAGTTGGGATCCTTCTCTACAGCAAGCTTCCAGTTTTCCTCGGTTACCCCAAAGGCATCGAGCATAGCCTCGGAGCGCAGGAAGCCAGGGGTGACCGACACCGATGAAACGTTATGGGGCCTCAGCTCCTCCGCCATGCCAAATGCCATCCTTGAAAGTGCGACTTTAACGAGATCGTACATGAAGTTGCCTCTGTAGTGCAGCGCCGCGCCATCAGTCATTTCTACAATGAGGCCACCGGGACTCTGTCCACGCAAATCACACAGTGAAATTCATGTAAGCGTCATTGAGTATTTCGGTGTAATGTTTCAAAGTGAACAATTATACAATCGAGCAACTGGCATTACATTCGCGACTCCGTACAGCCCCACCTTCATCAGTAAGGGCACCGCTAGCCTATTTGTTGTCACATGACTTTTCAAGCACTGATCAAGCATGCGATGTGCTTTCCCAAGGTCTAGCTCCCAGAAAGACTTTCCCCATTCTGTCAACTCGTCGCCGCCCCACACCGAGTTAACAATCACATCTAGGCGGCCGGTCTCTGTCTGGATACGTTCTACTAAAGACGCGACCTGCCCCTCGTCCGTGTGATCGACAACGACCGGAACTCCGTTACCCCCGGCTTCCGTGACGAGCCTTGCTGTCTCTTCAATAGTTTCAGGTCTCGAATTCAAACAGAAAGGGCTGATATCGTTGATGTCTCCTGCAAGAGGACACAGGCAGTTTCAGGTACAAAAACAATAATAAATATCTATTTAGTTGAATTGCCTACGCGAGAGTTGCGATATGCCACCTTGCTGGAACTCTGCTTCGCTTCTCGCCGGCCGTGGCTGTGTACTTGAGCTGCGGCCTGTGCAGAAAACCGTAAAGTTCCGAGACCCCAGAGCTACTGCTATGGATCGCCCACAGCCGCGAGTGGCCCCAGCCACAAGGGCAACATTGGAGCTAGCAACGGCTGTGGCCATGACTATGTCTTCTCCTAGGAGCGGACGTTAACTTCTCTGTGTATATACAGGAAACAGCTGCGCATCGCAGGGTATACAAGATAGCAATGCCGCGGCGAAAGACCAAGACTACTGTGGAAAAGAAGCCGAAGAAACCGGCGACCGATAAGAAACCAAAGCCTAAACCCAAACCCCGTGCGTATCACCCAAAGTTGTGCGTATCCGCTGGCCGGGCGGCCAACTGCAGAACATCGCGAATACGGGTATCGGTCCGGTACGGGTATCACTAGAAATAATACCACTGCTTTTTTTTGCGCTCGCGTCCATGCAGGTATCCTCCGTACTCCGTACCACTACATGTACCAGTTCTGGTACATGTAACAGTACGCGGGTTTGACAGATCGCATCAAAGCAAATCTGCAAGGTTGCGGCATAACTAGCATGCTGGTGGCGTCCGCCGGGGGCGCAGCGGCGGCGGCCCGGGAGGGGGATGCGCTCGCATGCCCGTCGGCATCCCCTTATCTCCCCGTGGTGGGCGCTGGAAACCCCGTAGCCGTGCCAAGCTTGGCACGGTAGGGGGCTAAGAAGTAAGAGGGCCGACAGTGCAATCCGCGCGATTCGGAGCTGTCGGGAAAGCCATGTATGGAGGGCTTGAACAGAAAAAAAAAATGTACGCTACCGGCGCCGAAATCTCCCGCTCGGGCCGTCCGATATGTTTTTCAAGACTAGATACTACTGAGATACCGTCCCATTTGGGGGGTGGGGCGTCATGCATTTTCAGGATTATGTTGTGGCGAGGAGGGTGCGGACGGATCACCGGTGGGACGCGGATGTTGGAACAGCGACGGAAAGCCGAGAACCAACGCTAGGGTATGGCGCTCGCTCAACATCGACAAGCATGCTGACGTCGAGCCGGCCGAAAGGGGGCCACACGACACCATCACCGAGGACTGTCGCGACGGGAGGAGCAGCGAGGTCTAGCGGCGGGGTATTCATTAGGATGAGCCGCCGCCGGAAGACCATGTACGGAGGGTTTGATAATTTCCGCATCCCCGCGGCCGTTTTGGATCCGGCCATTGCAACCGTGCACTACTCCACCGCTACCCACTACCTCTAGGCACACCTAATATTAGAGAGCGCGAGCCCGGATAAGCGCGGAGGCTCGCACTTGAAACAAGGGTGCTCGATGGACGCGTAAACTCTGGGTGGAGGGTACGGTCGCTGACTGATTTTTCACACATGTACCCGGGTACCTGCACAGAACAAGCCGGGGAAATGGCCGGGGAAACTTTTGAGCGCGGCGACAGGAGCTTTAGCTTTTTTTGTATGGTTGTCTCGGTCTTCCCCACCTACCTTGGAGGTGACGGGGGACCTCGACCAAGAGAAATTTTGCTTTGTTGCGACTGGAGGAGCGGCTACGATCTTGGGGCGGGGCTTACGGGATGCGACGGCGGGATCGACGAGTGACCGCGTGAAGAGGGTTTTTCCGCTAGCCTTTCCCCTCCTTTCTTCGGCAAGACCAAAGTCACGCGAGAGCTAGATTAGGTTGGTCCGTCGACCCTCTCGATCGCCGATTGGCCTAGGTCAGTCGGCACCCCAATTCGGTGGGAGCGGGCCGTGCATCGTGAAGGTCGAGAAACATTTTTCATTTTGCATTCTTGACAAGTAGATTTATGTTAAGATCTGCTTTTCATGAGCACAAAAATCTTTTTGTTGTTCTTGTTTAAGTGGGGGGACTGCGGCAATTGCTTGTTGCTTACAGTTTTTCACACCCAAGGAACGTCGGCACATATTACAGATAGGTGTGTCTATGGGTGTACATGGTCGAAGAGTACCCGGCCCAATCATTCTCCCAAGTGTCCTAACTGTTTATCTAAAGGCACCGCACTCAGTGCGATAAATACCGCACTAAGTACGGTTTCATAAAATGTATTTTTGAAAGGCCTTTCCGGGCGTTTTTGACCCTTAAAGTCTAGCTAGGTCTTCACTAGACTCCTAAATGTGCCATAGATAGATAAGTCCTAGTTTGGTCGGAGTAGTGGCGGCGCTGTATGCCAACGCGAATCTACCATCAATAAGTGCCAATGCCGCCTTGACCTACTCGCTAGGTACGACAGTGAAGAATCGCCTAAGGTTCTTCCATGACCATGTCTATACTTTTTGAAGCGTACGCGTGGCTGACGGGTCTATACGCGTGGCATACGGGTGTGGTGAAAGTTTAGCCGGAAGCGTGGGTCAAAGTTTTGCTCGCGCTCCATGATCGGGGTTTAGGGGCCGACGCGCGTCTAGGCGAGAGGCACTAGCACTTCCGCCCGGGTGGTAACGCCAACTACTCGGCCCAAAACCCATAAGCGAGGTCTATGAGCAGTGAGGACCCTTAGTTGACCGGGTTTGTGAGGGTAGAACAAGACTCCGATGGTAAAAGCTACCCGTGCGAGGAGGACACCCGGACCGGATTGAGCAACCGAACACAATTACACGTCGCTCGGCTCGGCTCAATGGACCGCCACCGGCAAAGACTGCAACTTAAACAGCCACAAAGGGGGTTGAAAACTAAAAATATTCACACAAGAGGCTTCAAAAACGCCTTGCCGCCTAAGTAGCTTAATGTGGTGTGCTTCTTTGTGTGTGTGTGTTTCGCCCTCATCACACTTGTAACCAATGCTAGCACAAATGACCATCGTTGTAATCGCTGTTTATTGACGGGCCACATTCAAACACTAAGTCCAATATTCACTAAGCTGTGTGTATGCTTGAGGTTGCTCATTTTAAGTAGCTCCTACCAAAATATCAATGTTGTGGGCGTGTCGACCGTCTTCTTTACCTGTTAAACGTACCCGCGGCGTTCCCCGGAAAGCTCGCATTTGCAATGCTTCCAATGCCCTACCTAGGCACCCAACCAAGCATGTAGACTTGCCAAGAGAACACACAGCCATCAAAACGGAACGCATGCAAGGCATGCTTGCATGTGCACATCTTACGTGCTTGCTATATGTCTTAGCCGTGTGACTACCAGGTCGTGCTTCGCCTCGCACATTACGCGGTACACGGAATGTCATGATAGCACACATAGAAGCTAAAAAACTGTGCACTATCGTCGGAGCTGAGCCGGTCCTTGCCCCTAGCTCGCTCTAGTGACAAAAGCTTATTAATTTGCCCCTCACACGACAGTGCTGATAGGCTATGTGGCCTTGCCAAACCGCCGTCGAAAAAAATCGGCCACCTTGTATAGGTGGTCGACCGGCCTCCGCAGGGCCACAATCCGTCATTTCGGGGTTAAACCGCCAAGAACCCGAAACCTAGCGGTAGACGGCTCCGTCGTGTGGTTTTTGGGCAAGTAGCTACCGGCCGTCGTGTCGTGTAGCATCGTGTTTTCAAAGGTGCCTAGTCGAAAAGCAGCTTTTCCGCCGATCGCCCATCATCGCGCGCTCGCCATGCGCTATCCGTGGGCATGTATATGGAGGAGGCGGTTGCATTGTCTACAAGGAAGGGTTTATGATATTTGGTTAGACGTTGCGGCCGAATATCGCATTGCATTCCCGGCACCGCTGGGGCCGGTCGACAAACTACCGCACTCAGTGCGGTAAACCATTATGTATATGCCTCCGACAGACACCTAAATGGCAAAGTATTGATGGCCGTTATTACACAACAATTGGTCCAGTTTGCCGATATTGTTGTAATACACTCCACAAAATTCCGGACAAGATTTCGCACCTTCGCAAGTAAAAAATGTAAGCATGCGTCGATTTTTTGACAAATCTCCAGAAATCCTAGGCAATGTTTTGACGCCCAAGGTGGAATGTGCCGACAACTACGGGGGCGAATTCGAGCACTGCCGGGCTTGTGTGCTTGGGGTTATTGCGCATGCACCCGTGCGGCAAGCTCTTTCAAAAAGGCGCCGGGCTAGTTAGACGAAAAGAGCAACGGGCGCATAATACCGCAGTATGAGTGCTTATGCGACGGTCACGCAAATATAATGCATAGGCGACGGAGAGAGGAGGTGTTGGGTAGGCCACAGTGGGGGAAACGCACGAAATTGCGTATGTAAACTTACCACTGATATGCGCACAACCCAAGGGCATGCTGCTTTCGGTCACAATATTCAAACGATCATAACTTATTCAAATAAATTTTAAAACTATTTCAATCAGCTACCGTTGGACGCGTCTTTTAATGCGCGTCGAACGCAGCTACTCAAAAGTTTAAACACCCACAAAACATTATTTCTGTGAGTTGCTTTGATTTCCGCATTATTCCGGCAAACATGAGCCGAAGTGCCAAGGAACACCTTCGACTTCGGCTGACCTCATGAGGCGATTTGTGCGGGGTTTGTCAATATATATTTACCAATTCTTCATTCCTACTGATTTTAGATCCTAATTCCCGACGCGTGCCACACGTGGGGCGGGTGTTGTTGGCACAAGCACATACTAAAGCACTCCAAACATCACCGTCAATGTGATGCCTCCTTAACGGCCAAGTTAGATCTTGCCGCTCACCAAAGCCAATTGCCATATAACATGTTTACAACGTGCAGCGTTTATCCAAAACTGCGTCATGTGCGCTTTTATTCGCTTGCTTTCCAGAAACATCACCCGTGTATGCGGCGTGAACTTCCGTGCTCTAGTCAAACACCCGCAAACCATTGAACACCTGCTCGCGGATTGAACACGACACCCACGCCTCCAAACCCCCTCCAACGAGTCCCCAAAAATACGTTTATGTGGAGCACTGAGTACTATGCAGCTTGGTATGAGCGCTTGAGCAATGCTCAAGCGCGGCGCTCATAACGACGTGTG
Organism: Tetraselmis chui; assembly: GCA_026401115.1. Lineage (NCBI taxonomy): Eukaryota > Viridiplantae > Chlorophyta > Chlorodendrophyceae > Chlorodendrales > Chlorodendraceae > Tetraselmis > Tetraselmis chui. Next base: position 20,600 of record JAPMLY010000701.1, read on the forward strand.
CAGTTCACATAATTTATTGGGAATTATGGGCTTATAATTCGACAAAATCCACCGACAACACTCGCTTTGAGCTGAGATCTAATCACACCGGATGACGGCTAACTACTTGCTATCCGGCTCTCCAACAATTGAGCGGTACTCGGGTGTCGTCGTGCTTAACGTGGTGAGGGGGGAGCGTGTTCTTGACTACCTTATGTTAAGCATTACGCATGTCCGGACTTTTCGGAGGAGTGTACAATTTCAATAGCATGCTGGTACCCGTACGGCTCCAGCTCAATTAAAAAGTCAGAAAAACAATTGAATAAATTACAAGAAGCACGTACATGGACAGGAAAAAAGGCAGGGAAACCAAAAGGGCATGAGTGGCAAGAGGGTCACGGAATCCAAAGCACGGCAAAAGGAAGCACTGCATCGCGCTCAAACCTAGCAAATTAATCTAAGGAAACTCTTAGGCAACGCTGAAACTGCAAGACGGGTAGGCGACAAGCGGTGCCTCACGCGCCGCTCAACGAAGCACGGGGACGCTTGCGACCCATGGCGGGGGTGAAGAGCGCCGTGGCATGAGAAGGCATCCCAACCGAGGAAGAAGCGGCCTCCATACCGTCTGCATCGGCGGACAACATGCGCAAGACCTTGTCCGCGTGAGCGACATGGGCGGCGAGAGAATCTGGAGGCCAACAACTTTCCCACATGCGTCCTTTTAAAGGCGGCTGCTTGCTTTACCAGCTATGTCAAAAAATCCGTGGCTTAGAGCTGTCGCTAGGCTACAGCTCTCTCACTTCTGTTGTCCCGACACCACGCATGTAGGCTGGTTGTCGCCGTAACTGTTCCGTTTGCGGGACTGTGATTGTAACTACGTTTGCGTAAGTTATCTTCCACACTAACTGTGTTTGCATGGTTCAATACTAACTCGTGCACGTTACGATTAAATACGGCACTAAATCATGGATGCATTGATTAAATAAGGTACTAATTCATGGACGCATTGATGCGGCTGATGCGGCGGACGCATCATGATCCTATGACTATATCGATGTTTGATGCGGAGGCTTAGGCTACAACTCTTCACTTTCTTCGGCCCGACACCAATCCTTTGTGTGAGTTTGAGTGTGACTATAACTACGTGTGCGTTAGTTACCTTCCATACTCAACGTGTGTGCACGGTTCATGCACTTGCAAAATCTATGCTTCTTCTTCTGAAGCGGCGATGGGGAATTCTCCGAATTTCAAGTGGTGAATTTTCCAATGAACAAAATGTAATGTAGTGTATTCCACCTTCTGGTATTGCCAGAAGTTGATTACATTATCCCTAGCGATTATTCTGACTTATTCCATATAATAGTATCCAAGAATAGATAGGGATGCTGGCGAAATTTTTCCTATTTGGTTTCATATGTACACTCTTCCCATAAAGTCCGTTACTAGTGAAACATGGCCTTTCGCGTAGGGCGGGTGTTTACCATATAGGGTTTCTAGGGTTAAACTGTACTTTAGCTCGTTGAAAAGGCGGACCGAAACTTGTGTTGACGGTGAAGTAAAGGGGAAAGCGGGGCACAAATGGGGCATGTCATTGCTACGATCCGACGTATTAGGGTTTGCGGGTCAACCCCGATTGCGGGGCATACCCTAATTCGGGCGCCCCTGAATTCGGATTTTTCGGCTCGTGGCCGCCACGAGTACCGAATTATGTTACCGCAAAGAGAATGAAGCGGATGTCGGAGCAACTTCACACTCCTCCGAGTACTTCTCGAACTCAGTCTCCTCAGCACGGCGTGGAGCGACTTCGGGGGACGGGGTCTAGAAACGCCTAATAACAAACCGGAAGCCACGGCATCAAGGGCAAGTTTGAGCCTCGGATGCCGTGACATTGAAAGAAAGCCACATCCGCGGGGAGGCCGTCGTTGCCGTTGGGGAATTGAACTAACATCGTGGGATCGTTAAGAACCTCGATGGCAACCCCGAGTGCGCCACGAACCTCGGAGATGATTTCCGCAAGGGCCGTCACTAACCAAGAGTGAGCGGTGTGGACCGAAGCATATCCGCCGCGTCTAGCCAAATGGTCAGGAAAGCGGTGGCCCACGCATCATCCGACATGTCAACACCCGCCGACGCAAGCGCACCCCGCATAGCTTAATAATCGAGGGATGGCAAGAAGCACAAGCAGTGGGGGAGCGAAGAGTGAGGAGAGTGCGGGATGAGGGTAGACCAAAGGTGCGACAGCCCGCGACGCGGAAACGGCGTCGTAGCGCTCATGGAAGTTGACACGGAGCTCGCCTAAGCGACCAGAATTAAGATGGCCCGAATCCAAAAACGCAAGGGCGCCGTGGCGGAGACGAGATGCAAAACGTTTAAACTCCGGCCGGGTGCCATGAGAAAAAGTGGGACCGACCTTCGCGGAGCGAAGCAAGTTGACACGCTCAATGATGTCGGCTTGTAGCTCGGGAAAGATTTCCGTGGCAAACGCAGAAAAAGATACGAGCGAGAGCAAGCCGTCAAGGGACCGAGCAATCTGCTCGTTGTTAAATCGGGCTTCGGCTACACAGCCTGCGCGAGCCACCGTTGGACGTTGCGGGGAAATCGCCAAGGCTGTGGTTATGAGGGGTTCGGACTCCGTGAGAGCGTGAGAACCGCACACGGCATTTAAGCGCGCCCACGACGAAGCGAGTTCTATCGACCACATTGATTCGTTGTCGCCGTTATCTCCGTCCGGCGTACCACATATGCGGGACTTCGCTGTGGTATTGGTCAGTCGGTAGCCGTCCGTGCATGGTCGGCTCCATCGGAACTTCGTTGTGATAATCCCCGCGCACGCGAGCATTTCGCGGTGTAAGAAAACGGATAGCAGAGCCCCTTGCCAAACCCGCCGCTCCGACACGGGCCGTATCCGCCAAGGCAACCAAGTCCCCCACCCCTAGGCCTCCACAACGTATGGGAAGAGACATTTCGGAGCGAGTGTTGCGGGGTGGATTAGCTGCGGGAATGTAAGGCCCAATATTTCAGCCGCCAAATCAAGTGTGGCATTGTCAGCGCGCTCGAGGAAGGTCAAGACGGTGTCACCGTAGCCCTAGCCCCGGCCAAGATTGCCGGGGACCGTACGGGCAAATTGTCCGAAGCGGTGGTTGCAATGTTGATGGATACCAAACGCAGTGTGAGAGTACCGGTGAGCTGCTAGACCCCTTAGACTTTCTCCATAGGCCTCAAACTTGCTTGAGGGCGCTTCGAACACGTCTCGAGCAAAATCGGATGTATCCATTGCCCCCCCCAGCACTTTCGTCCCTTCCGTGGAGACATGTACTCCCCGCTAGATGTGACCGTTGGGTAAGTTATCGAAAGCGTCGCCAACACTCAGAAAGGAATACAAACATTTCTTGCGGATGGTCACCGTGAGGCCGACGCTCGCATGCGCCTCCGGCATAGCGTCACCAATAGCCACGAGAGACACAGGGGGTCCAAAGAAGTGACCATCGTAGAAAACCCGCAGAAAATGGATTCGTTCGGGGCAGTCGCAGCCAACTGGTTTGAATACCCCGGAGGCAACTATTGCTTAGAACTTGACCCCGAGAACGTAACATTATAGACGCCACGGGTACTCGGGACACGCATGGCCGAGCCATGAGCATTAGATGAGTCATAAACGTACAAGGTATATGGACGGCCACACAACATCGTAGCGAGGCAAAGCAACGGTCGAAGCGCAGGACTTGGTGAAAATTCCTCGAACAAGGGACGCTGCAAGAACTCGTTGAACGTGTTGGATACGTCGCCTTGCATGTCCGCCCAGTCCGGTGAGGCGTCAAGCGCGTACGTCACTAACATTGTTTCAGGACGGCAAGTAGATGTAGCCACATGCTCTAGCTTGCCATCCGAAGAGCACCCTTGCCACCATCATTTCTCCTTATTGAGGGTGTCGACTGGTGCTTTGCCCGTCAACTCCGGGCATTGGCAGAGTCGGTGTCCCTTCTCGTGGCACTTGAAGCAAAGCCCCTCCTCTTGGTGTCGTTTACGCTCCTGAGGAGTCGGAATTCTAGCGATGGCGTTGAAGTCAATTCGGCTAGTGTTTGGAGAAGTCCGTCCTCGGCCTCCTCGATTAGCACGGCCTCGACCACGTCCACGACCTAAACCTTCACCGCCCTCAAAGCGCTTGGTACCTACGACCTTTGGGTTCTCAAGAGGGCGATTTTGAGCAAGTCGGCTGCCTACGAGGCTGTCAAATGGGGTAGATGCGCCTTTAGCACGACCTAAATGAGGTGAGTCGGTCACGAGGTCGCTGAGAAAAAGTTCCTATTCAACGAGTGACATTTTGTAGCCCTTATATCTGCAGTGAACGATGGGACTTGGCATGAGTCCTAAGTTGGAAATTTGACAGTACTCTGACAAGGCAATTGCACTGAAAGTCGTCCGTAAGAGGCTGTCGAGACCTCCGTGTTGCCGGATCCTTTCTCCCTCCCTTTTATCAAACTCCGTGCTTCGGAAGTTGATGTGATGGAGGTCGTTGCTAGATGCCCTCGAAATTCTAGTCGTCATGTCGACGGTTGGAGGTTTGAAACTCTTCGCGCGTTGGGTTCCCATTGCACTCTCACCGGTTTAGCCGGAGCCATCGTGAATTCAGAGGTTCCACCAGACGTTGCCTTATTCCTTGCCTCCGCCACACTTATCCCGCTAGACAAGCTTGATCTTGAGCAACGACGCGCACAAGAGCAAGAACTTCGCGACCGAAAGGGGACGTTGCGCCCGATTGGGATAGGCTCCGTTTTAGTTCGTTTCGCGAATCGTGCGCTTCTCGCCGTAATTAGTGACGAAGTGTCTCAATAGTTGGCTGCTCGGCACCAATTTGGGGTCGGCGTCCGCGGTGGGGTTGAAATCGTACAGCTCAGTGTTCGAGCCGCGATTGACGCTTCACCGGACTGGGCGGACATGCAAGGCGACGCATCCAACGCGTTCAACGAGTTCTTGCGGCGTCCCTTGTTTGAGAAGTTGGCAGCAAATCTCGCGCTTTGACCGTTACTCCGCGTCGGTACTATATTGTATGGCCGTCCATCATCTACCTTGTACGTTTTACGACTCATCAAATGCTCACGGCCCGGCCATGCGCATCCCGAGTACCCGTGGAGTCCACAAAGGTTGCCTGCTCGGGGCCATGGTCTTCGCAATAGTTGCCTCCCGGGGTATACAAACAGTTGGCTGTGATTGCCCCGAACGAATCCGTCGTCTGCGGTTGTTATGATGATGGTCACTTTCTGGGACCCCCTACGTCTCTCGTGGCTATTAGCGACGCTATGCCGGAGGCGTATGCTAGCGTCGGCCTCACAATAACCATCCGCAAAAACTGTTTGTATTCCCCTTTGGGTGCCGGTGATGCTTTCGATAAGTTACCCAACGGCCACATCATGCGGGGAGTAAATGTCTCCACGGAAGGGACAAAAGTATTGGGGGGGCCAATGGGTACATCTGATTTTGCTCGAGACGTGTTCGAAACGGCCTTAAGTAAGTATGAGGCCTACGGCGAACGTCTAAGGGGTCTAGCGGCTCACCGGTACTCTCACACTGCGCTTCGTATCCATCAACATTTCAACCGCCGCTTCGGACACTTTGCCCGCACAATCCCCCGAGGTCTTGGCATGGACGAGGGCTACGGTGACACCATCGTGACCTTCCTCGAGCGCGCTGACAATGCCACCCTAGACGTGGCGGCTGAGACATAGAGCCTTCCTCTAGCTAGCCTACCCCGCAGCACTCGCTCCGAGGTGTCTCTTCCCATACGTTTCGGAGGCATGGGGGTGGGGGACTTGGTTGCCTTGGCGGACGCGGCCCATGTCGGAGCGGCCGGTTTGGCAGTGGGCTCAACTATCCGTTTCCTTACTGCACAAGATGCTCGCGTGCGCGGGGATTCCCAAGACGAAGTCCAGATGGAGCCGACCATGTATGGACGGTTAGCGAATGCTATGACCACTGCGGTGTCCCGAACGCATGGTACTCCGGACGGAAACGACGGCGATAACGAGCCCATGTGGTCGTTAGAACTCGCTCCGCCGTGGGCGCGCTTAGATGCTGCGTGCGGTTCTCACGCTGTCGCCGAGTTTGAACCCTTGATTACCACAGCCTTAGCGATGCTTCCCCCGCAACGTCCAACGGTGGCTCGCGCATGCTGCGCAGCCGAAGCCCGATCAAACAGCGAGCAGATTGCTCGGTCCCTTGATGGCCTACCCTCGCTTGTACCCCTATCTGCGTTTGCCACGGTCATCTTTCCAAAGCTACAAGCCGACGTTAACTTGCTTCGCTTCGCGAAGCTCGCTCCCACGTTTTCCAACCGCGCTCGGCCGGAGTCTAGGCGTTTTATATCTCGTCTCGGCCACGGCACCCTTGCGTTTTTGGCTTCGGACCCGCCTACTTCGGGTCGCCTCGGCGAGCTCCGTGACAAGTTCGCTGAGCACTACGACGCAGTTCTCCGCGTCGCGGTCTGTCGCATCTTCGGCCTACCCTCATCCCGCATCCTCTCTACGCTCCCCCACTGCTTGTGCTTCTTGACATCTCTCGGTTCAAGCTATGCGGGGTCGTTCTCGTCGGCGTGTGTTGACATGTCGGACGATGCGCGGGCCACTGCTTTGCGGACCATTTGGCTCGATGCGGCGGATATGCTTCGGTCCACACCGCTCACTCTTGGTTAGTGGCGGCCCTTGGGGAACTCATCTCAGAGGTTCGTGGCGCACTCGGGGTTGGCGTCGAGGTTCTCACAGATCCCACCATGTCAGTTTAACTCCCCAACGGCAACGACGGTCTCCCCGCGGATGTGGGTGTCTTGCACTATCACGGCATCAGAGGCTCAAAACTTGCCCTTGATGCCGTAGTTTCCGGTTTGTTCGGCGTTTCTAGCCCCTCGTCACCCGAAGTCGCTCTTCGCCATGCTAAGAAGACCAAGTTCGAGAAGTACTCGGAGGGAGTGAGGAGTCGCCCCGGCATCCGTTTCATTCCCTTTGCAGTCACGGAATTTGGTACTTCCGCTTGTCGCCTCCACGTGTTGCATTCTCTGCGTGGCCTAGGAGTTTCATTAGTTTAATATGCTAGGTTTTTGCACAATGTAGTGCTTTCCTTTTGCCGTGCTTTGGATTCCGTGATCCTCTTGTCACTCTTGCCCTTTGTTTCCCCTCCCATTTATATATATATCAATTAATGAGGAAGCGTGGGTAAAGCTAGAAAATGAAAGATACAAATGTGGACTTGATAATGTTAATTTTCAATCCTTATTCACCAAAGTAATCGTGAATAGCATATCTGAAATCTGAATCATCACATATGTTAATTTGTCATAAACACCATAGAGGTACATGTACATGATAGAGGTATATTTCGTTTGAGAAATACCTCATATGGCAAACTCGATGCGGACCTCCGCCCTTCCGCTTTGCTTGGTACGCCTTCGGTTTAGTCGGTCCGAGACTATTATCCCTTCGCTCTAGAGGATGGGGGCATGTTGGCGCCTATGGCGGCTGAGTTGGTTGGCCGCCTGCCTATTTTGGTGCCAGCTCGTCGCTTCCCTAGCATGGGTGCTGCTGGCTCTCGTTCTTTGCGCTCTGAGAGTTATGTCCATATGCATCATTTCGTTCGTCGAACTACTTTTGCTCCTTTTCGGCGTTTTTGGGGGGATGTGCGGCGAGAATTCATGCAATGTATTTTTGCTGCTCTTCATGGTACTTTGGGTTCCTATCTCCGCGACGTTTTGCAGGAGGACAGTGCTGATGCTGTGGCATGCCTTCATTTTCCTCGGGCTTAGGTTTTTTCCTTTTTTCTTCTTTTTGCTTGGTGGTCTTAGATGTTTTTTCTTGTAAAAATTATTTTAGAAGAACCTTGTGTCACAATTTTCAATGTGATGTCTACTGCTTTTTCACTATGATGTCTATTGCGTTTAAGGATTATTGCTCATTCAGTATGATGATAATCCGTTGCTATTGCTGAAAATTCTTCTTTTCTATATAGTACAGGACTACAGGTACATGTGGCAGGGCAGTACAACGATGACCAAACGCGGCAGTGTTATTTTCTGATTTGGATGAGAGCGAACGGACAGTCGACTACGGAAACAGCGCGTGTCCGTCGTTTGCAGGGACGCCGCCTGCATGTCCAAACTTTCGCAGGGACTCCCGCCCACCGACTTCCACGGAATAGACACCCGCTCCTCATCAAATTTGCTTCTGTGAATATCGTCCACATTCCAAGAGCCAAAAATTATTACGTTATTGAGTGGGTGGAGGGTCTGAAGCGCTGGCTGGGTCGCAGCATGTGAGTTCGGGGAGAGCGTTCCCGCGCTGTTTTGCTACGACTATACGTAGCGTTTTAGACATGGCGGCGACCTGGCACCACAGGACGCCGCGCACAAGGTTCCTGCGCACGTTGCTGCTGCTGGTGGTTCTCCTGGCAGCCCTGGCGTCGGGATCAACGCAACTGCAAGGCACTCCGGAGACTTTGCTACGCACACGGCCGCCTCCGGAGATCAACGCCTGTAGTGTCCGACTGACTATCAGCAGGTGCGTACGTATTTTAAGCTCTCTATTGCGCTACACTACTACTCCGCCTCCTACCACTACTGCTCAGCCCGCCCGTCCGCTCGCTTCCTCACCCACGCTTCCCAACGCCCCCCGCAACCGAAAGCTATCTAGCATCAGTCGCGGAAAGCTATCTCGTGGTTTTAGGGTCGTGGGGGATTTCCCGCTTCGCCGCGCTCTGGGTCGTATGGCAGGCGCGGGGTGCTAAGGAACAGGCTTCCGCGGCATGCCTGTTCATACAGATAAGAAGGGCTATACATACAGGTGCAGTACGGCACCAAGAAGGCGCCAGTGACCTGTGCGACCGCTTTCGCGTTGTATCCGCCATGGGCCTAGGACGTCATCTGGATGTATCGGATTTATTTTTTGCCACCCCTCCGCTCGCTTTCTCTGCAACAGCGCCTGTGTGTCCCCCTTTTGCAAGGAGCGGGTCGGGTTCTTTCCGGTCGCTACTGTGAACGAAGTCGCATTTCCGGGTCGCTGTGAATAGCCCTAATTGGCCCAGCCGTCGTCGGTTCCTCTCCTCCGCGCACTTGCGGTCTTTGTGCCTCCTTCGTGTATCGCTACTGGTTTTTGCTTTTCATTCGGTGTGTTGGTGCTTCATCTTGCTTAAGTTTATTCCGTTTGCGCTTTGGATGGCAGTTTTTGCGGCGTAGGCCGATCGTTTCTCCTTTTACCGCCTAGTATTGCGCCGTCCAACGAATTGCCGTACTACTATTGGCATTTGGTAGAGCGCGTGCATGTGATTGTCATCCTGACGCGCCTGACCGTGGTCTATTTTGCCGGTCCTGATCTGCATGTTTTGCTTGTCGTTCCAGTGACGCAAATGTTTGGGGCTATGAGACGAAACTGAACGACGATGGCTGGGCGCTCGGGCCTCAGTTCAAAGTGCAGGTTCGTCGCCCTCAGCTGAAATAAGAGCCACCACTCCACCGCCCGTATCCTCATCACGCAAACACCATTTACCTATCTGCTTATTTCCAATTTATCTCGTGCTTTTTAAAGTTATATCGCAGTATGGCTACTTTATTTGTTTCCCTCGAACCGCTCTTACCCTCCCCTGCTGTGCCTCTCCCCTCTTCTTTCATTCTCAGCAAACGGGAAACTCGCTCAAACTTTTGGGATTGATTCAGCAAGGGGGTGGCTCCCGGACGGCCAAAATCGTCCCTCACTCTGTGACTGGCCTACCCGTGGGGGAGCATACACTGAAAGTGCGCGCGTTTGATGGGGCTGGCAAGCGGGACGATACGCCAGCGGAGGTGCAGTGGCGCGTGCTACCGGTTGACACAATCATTGTAACCTCACCAGTCGCCACTGCGCTCCCACACTCCCCACTCTCCTTCGAGGTACGCTCCAGCGCTGCCAAATGGGCGTATGAATATCGCTTGGATGGAGGGTCGTGGCACCTCGGGTCGGCGTATGGGCTGGCGAGCGGTGGAGGGCGCGCGCCGACGCCTGGCGCCCCGTTTGACCGTTTGGACGTGGCCAAGCACACGGACCACACGCGGAGTGAGCGTCAGATGTTGTCTTCCGGCGCCGAGGGGCATCACACGCTGGAAGTTCGTGCTTTCAATGAGTGCGGCGAGGTGGGGCCCACCGCGGCGGCGAGCTGGAGGACGACTTGGGTACAGACGTCTTTGATCCAGTCGCCACCTAACGGGACAGTAAGCAGCTCTCGCGCTGATTTCGTCACCGAGGTGGGCCCCTCGAGGCCCAGCTTTCAGTGGCGCCTCAATGACGGGCCGTGGGTGCAGCCTGATGCCACGCCACACCAGTCTTCCGGGCAGCAAGGGGTGTTGGTACCGCTGAAAGGTCTCTCGGATGGGCCGCAGACGTTACTGGTGAGAGCTCTAGATTATCAGGGCCGGGCGGATTCGGAACCGCTGGAATTTCGTTGGACCGTCGATACCCTCCCGCCTGTCACCCACCTCCGGGCTACTCCGTATCCGGGGCAGTCCCCCTCTGACGCTGCTTTCCAGTGGTCCTGCGAGGACGTCGAAGGGTGTAACTTTCGTTACCGACTGGACGGGGGCGAGTGGGTGGATACGTCCCATAGCGCAGTGAGTTTGAAGGGTCTCTCCCCCGGCCCGCACACCATCAGCGTCACGGCGGTGGATACCGCTGGTAATGAGGACCCCTCTCCAGCTACGCTGTCGTGGGAGGTCGACACCGCCACACCGGTGACTACCATTGCACAGGGCCCATATAAGTACACTCCAGAGCGTTCCGCGCATTTCGAGTTCATCACCTCCCGCGAGGGCTGCTCGCTCCGCTACTCCCTTAACGGCGGCGACTACGTCGCGGGCGCCCATTCGTTGGGCCTCTATGACCTCCTCGATGGCCAGCACAAACTTCGCGTGTTTGCGACCGACGGCTTTGGTCGTGCGGAGCCCTCCCCCGCCGTGTACACTTGGGTGGTTGATACCCAACCACCGGAGACGGTGGTGCACCAGTGGTTCTTCAGCCCGGAGGAGCCCGGCGTGGCTCTCTTCAGCGTTGGCATAAGGGCGACATCCTCAGGCTCGGACCCCATTTTTGACTACCAATACAAGGTGTGCAGGGAAGACGGCTGCAGTGACTGGTTACTTGGCCCGAAGTCAGCACGGATGGCCTCCGGAGGCTACGAGCTTCGCATCACCGGCCTCACCCCCGGCAAGTACACTGTTATCGTACAAGCCAGCGACCGAGCAGGCAACACCGACCCCTCTCCTGCGTCCATCGACATCCACTACGGTGACCGCCTCGGTGCTGTGCCCAGCCAACCCCGAAGCGAGCCGTCCTCCTCTGATCCTCTTCTGCAAGCCGTTGCGGAGATTACGGAGCTCAGCGGACTTGAAGGACCTGCAGGTCACAGCCGTAGCATACGCCACGACTCGCGAAATACCTCGGAACAATGGCCAGACGAGGACGAGACGAACGGTCGCGACGAAGGGATGGGCTTTTTGTCCAGCCTGTTGACCTGGATCATGGGGAGCAGCGATGTCGAGCGGCTACCTCGAGCAGACCTTCGCCGTCGCAGCCTTCGTCGGGAGCTATAACTGGACACGCGCTCGACTACAAACTCAACCACGGCAGCGCCTCATTCGCGATGCGCTGTCCCTCTTCGGAGGAAAACACCCATCCACATCCAACCAATCATCTTAGCTGTTGGACACGTTGCTCCCGGTGCATGTAGGTACCGGTCTCGAGCTCGTCCCTCAGTCCACACAATCACAAATGCCATCACCAACCTTGCTGCCTCGCCTGCCATGTGCCTAGGCGTTGGATGGCATGCTCCCCTGCGGTTGAGCTCCTCCAACCCTTGTGCTATGGCTGCTTGTCATGCATGAGAATGTAATAAACAATCCATCACCGTCTTGCTCATCGACCCTCCCTTGCCCTCTACAAGCAGTGATGCTAATTCACCCTGCAGGCCGAACTACCTACATATGTAACATGTGAACCGAAATGCGTTTGTTAAGAATGCCGCCCTGCCTGATGCTGCTCCAATGAAATATAGCAATGACAGGAATTGGCACGAGGGGGACACGGGAATAATGATTACATGGTGCAAGTGACATGGAGCTGGTATCCAATTGTAAAAGTGAAAAATAGGAGGATGTGAATGGATAGCCCACTTCTTCGTAGTGCGGTGCTATCCTCAGGCACTTGCGTGCTCGGTGGCCAGCTTGGCATATTCATCAGCGCCTGCCTATCGTAATGCAAAACACACCCATTAGTGTTATAGCCTCCCCCCTCCCCCCCCCCCCCCCGCAGAGCACATTTACACATCTCAAGCACAGCAGAGCCGCATGACTAACGCAAGAATACAAAATGCGAAGTCTTGTTACAGTAAGAGCACACTAACCTGGAAGAAGTTCGCCTCTTCTGGCTTCACAGCACGCAGGAAGCGGGCAGGGTTGCCCCCCCACACCTGGCCGGCGGGAATTGTGATGCCTGGACCCACAACGGCGCCCGCAGCCACCACAGCGCCAGTCTCCACCTATACCATAGGATCCATTCAGCGAGTAAATAAATCAGGGGGAATAGGACAGGGGAGTATGATAGACACAACTCCCGGCGTCGTATGAAACGCTTGCGCGGAGAAGAGTGAAAGAATATTGAGACCGGTAATTTACTAAGCGTACCTTGGCACCAGCCTGGACGGTAGCGTTGATGCCAACTAGCGAAGCATCGCCAATAGTGCACCCATAAAGGCTTGCACCGTGACCTGACATACAGAAAAATGCAAGACTTAGAGCCTGAAGCCAAGCCTTACCTGTGGTGAAGCTTACATCTGCGTGTCAATGCATTCCGTTCAGATGGAAACACACCGATGGTGACTGCCTTGCCAATGGTAGTAGGCCCAACAATCACCGCGCTGTCCTGGACGTTTGACTTTTCACCGATGCTCACAGTGTCTGAATCACCTGCCACGGCAAATGAGATACTCAGATTACAAAGCTATACGGTGCCATGAACTGCGCCTTTATTGTGTGGAAATGAACTGGGCTGGGGAATGTGGGACCACCTTTCACCACACTATTATACCACACAGATGCGCTGGGCCCAAGATTGACGCTGCCAATCACAGCGGCACTGGGAGCCACCCAGGCACCGGTGGCAAGCGCCGGCTTCTTGTCAACAATGTTCATCACAGGACGATGCCGGTAGACTACACAACGTGACACAGCAAGCAGCACACGATGTCCCATCAGACGACCAAACCAGCGCAGCTCCTTGTCCACCACACCATATGATGGTGAAATAACAACATCATGCCAACCATAGCCCCATTCACCCAACTCTTCCTCTACTTCCGAACAAGTTTTTGCCCACCAAGGTCTCCTCCACTTGAATATGAATCAGTATCGTCTTTTCCATCTGTTCAGGATAGAATACCACTTCCCTGAGGTACCTTTTGCTTGATAGAGGCCAACCATTGATTTCAAGCTCCTACTTTGTCTATGTATCCTCCAAATCGTCCACGGCGTCCTTATTTGCATAAGGCAGAAGGTCAAAACCTAAATTATCTCCGACCTAATAATCTGTCTTGCGAGCGTTTATCGCGAAGAGACGGGTTTGTGCATATTAGTCTGGTACCATGACCGAGATAAAGGCAGGGTGAAGAAGGCACACAATTCATCATGCAAGTGGAGAGGGAGAGGAAACCGAGGGGAGCGTGATAAGGTGGTGATGGCAGTGCGAGAGAGGGGGTGGCCGCCTTCGGGAGTTCGACCAGAGTTTACTTACATTCCTCCTGAAAGGCGAAGTTCAGGCCCAGAGTCATCCCCACCCGGTCCAGCGCCTGCCCCGTCTCCCGGAAGGCAGCACCCAGATAGTATAGAGCCCGCGCCATGGTCAAATACTCTCCAAGTCAGGGTAGTAGTGCAGCAAGGCGCTGAAGGAACAGATGCGGCGGAATATGGCGCTCGTGAGGAGCAGTGGGAGACGCCCTCTTCTCGCAGCACCTTGCACAACGAAATCGTACATTTGTACCAGTACTATGTACTTGATACTGCAAACAATTCAATATTACCTGTACAATATTCATGTCGTCATTTCGGCTCCACAATATTTCAAATGACGGTGTTATTTTTCTGTCCATTAAAATCTGCAGATTGCGTGTACAATTTTCATCGCAATATTTTATTGGCATAATTATGCTGGCGGTGATAAGAAAAACAATCATATAAAATGCGGTATTCTCAAGTACACAAAAGATAAATTTCCAGAAGCTCCTGATATAAATGTGTTTCCTCGGATAGAACTAGGCATCTGCGCAATTATGTCTGTTTATCTTTTTTTTTATGATGCCCTCCGGCGAAGGGGGGCGGCAGGAAGTCTCTCTCCGGACCCTGGCAACCCTCTAGCACAGTGACAGCGTCTTGACAGTGAGGCAGCCACAGCAGCGCAGCGTATCTACGCAGTAGCGACTAACAGCTACACGAAGGCACTCTAAGGCGTCATACCGCCAACTTATACTGTAGGTGCCCGAGATTTACTGTGTGCCTCCGACATTGCCCCGCGGCGACGGTGCCCGCTGTTCACCCTCACAATTAACTACTTGACCACCGTTGACCTGCGGCCCCGGCCAGCCGAGCTTAACGATCTGTGCAGGCCTAGAAATCAAGCCTTTCTTGATCTTTGTATTACCTTGATTCCCTTTCCCTGACGTTAGCTAGCATAGCCTGAGTGGCGGCCTCGGTTCATCGCAGTTACTAGAGGCAGCGCGTCGCGTGGTCAGTTGTCGAGATTAGGCATTACCCACTGGAGACAGCACCACTCCGAACCGCCGCCGCGTCAGACGGATAGCATACTCAAGATATTCAGTCATCCGTTGCCATACTATGAACGAAGAATTGGAGCGATATTTCGGCGTTAGAAGAAGATCGTCTCTCAACTCCTTCGTTTCACACACGAGCAGGCCAAACGGAACGAGAAGCGATGCAGCGCTGTGTGTCGGGGAAAAGGTCGGCACTTCAACTGAGCCTCCCTTCGTTGGTTGCACAGGCGGCGAGTGCAGGGGGTGGGATCCTCCTGCAGGAGCACGCTTGGTCACCATGGGGATGTGGTTTAGCAGCCTGCTGTCCTACTTTGGGGAGAAGGAGGCCAGGATCCTCGTCCTAGGTCTCGATAACGCTGGCAAGACCACTATCCTATGTAAGCTCACAAAAAATGCAGAGCCCTCCATCATCCCACGTGT
Source organism: Tetraselmis chui (assembly GCA_026401115.1). Taxonomy (NCBI): domain Eukaryota; kingdom Viridiplantae; phylum Chlorophyta; class Chlorodendrophyceae; order Chlorodendrales; family Chlorodendraceae; genus Tetraselmis; species Tetraselmis chui. Next base: position 35,822 of record JAPMLY010000701.1, read on the forward strand.
ATGCCTTGCCCGTTTTCCTATGATGTGTGGACTCCGCACTGGGCCTGAATTTTTTCCTCACTTTTATGTGCTTATGCTAACCCTACACCGTGTGGACAACAGACCGGTTGCAAGTTGGCGAGGTGGTGTCCACAATTCCAAGTGAGTGCTTCTCCTTTTGCTTTCACACACACACACACACACACACACACACACAAAGCGCCTGCGCATACATTCAGGGCTAGGGAAACCATTCTAACCTTAGACAGGACTTCATGGATGTCTCAGCCCTTCATCCATTTTCAATCATATCTACATGATGCAGTAATGTCTGGAAAGGCACCGTGTAAGCTGTAAACGTTTATAGGTCATCTTGGGGTTATATTGATGGTCATAGTGGCAGACTTGGGTCATGGGCGAGGCTATCATGCTGATGGATTGTTTGTGTTCCCTGGGGGCGTGCAGCCATTGGCTTCAATGTGGAGACGGTTACATACAAAAACATCAAGTTTCAAGTCTGGGACCTGGGCGGACAGACCAGCATTCGGCCATATTGGCGATGCTACTATCCAAACACACAAGCAGTCATATACGTGGTGGATTCGAGTGACACAGAGAGAATCAGCACCTCCAGGGACGAGTTCCATGCGATTCTTGAGGAAGAGGAGCTGAAGGATGCCAAAATTCTGATCTTTGCGAATAAGCAGGTGTGGCGCTCTGATGCTTGTCTTGCAACTTGCATCTCATGGCCCGAATCAGGCTGGGGGGTGTGGCTAACAGCAGCGAGTTGCTGTTTATCAGCTTCAGAGGAGCGGGGACGAGGTTAGGAGTATTGAAGCTCACACATGACATGCGTGTGTATTCTGTGTGTGTTCAGGATTTGCCGGGAGCCTTGGACGATGCACAAGTTGCAGAAGGGCTGGGCCTGCACAACATCAAGAGCAGGGATTGGGCGATCTTCAAGACCTCGGCTATCAAGGGAGAGGGTCTCATGGAGGGGCTGGATTGGCTGTCCAATATGCTGACAAACAGGGGGAAGCGATAAGCTGGGCTAGTCGATGAGACACCAGGGAAGCTGTTGCAGCAAAACTAGTATGATGTCCCGCTTTACTGCATACCATGTAGTTCCTAGTTGAAAAGACGGGCACCTCGGATCAGCCGCAGTCTAGTGGAGTGGGCGTGGGTCACACGGGCATGGCTGTGACTCAGCTGTGGATCTGATATTAGGGGCACTTCAATGACCACATCAATTACTAAGCTTTTCTCCAAAGCACACATATCGCATGAATGAGAAATGGGCTCCATGGCAGAGCACGAATGTGTTTACAACGGGTGATAGAAGAGAGGCTGGACTGACACACTCCTTCACTTAGCGGGTGCCACAGTACCTAACCACGCAAGGAAAGGAGCCAATTACGGGGCTTTTCTGTGTATCAGGCTGGCGCCGTGTTCCTCATAGTCCGACTTGCTCATCCACATCTGGTGGAAGGAGCCAAGGGACGCGAGGATGGAGCCACCTATCCACACGCTAAACTTGCGCTCCACAAGCTGCGGCGACGCAATGACCTTCACCCTCACATTGGACACCTGCTCACTCAGCTCCCGCTCCATTCTCTCACGTAGCTTTGAAAACCGGGACAACAATCCGTTTGATGGGGTTTTATCCGGCTGCACCAACAAATCCAGAGGAATTCGTGCCATTTACGATAAACAGGGTTGGGCGGGTTTGTCACCTGTGGCATCAGTGACGACCCTCCCGCCAACACAACACCGCTGCACAGTTCCTTTCGCACATCCACGTCGCACTTGTTGATGCTCTCCAGGACCATATGCGGGAGGCTGCTCACCTCGGCGCCCGCGGCGTTCTTTATTGCCTCGATACCCTGTCATCCAGCAGAAACAACAGAGGTAAGACCCACGCACCCCCCTTTCCGCACACTCAGTACCAAAGGAAAGCACGGGACAATAAGGAGCTTATGTTCCGCTCATCGTCTCGGTAAGACAGCAGAGTATACGTCGCACCTTGAATGCTGTCGCCAGGGATGGGTTGAACAGCACTTCGGGCACCTTGAAGCGGTCATTCCCAACCTGGAAAGAACATGGCAAGGTCCCGGGACCATATCAGTCACAAATTGCGAAAGAGTGGGGCAAAAAAAAAGCAGGGCACTGATACGTAACTAGATGAGCTGCAGAGTGCGGTTGGGTGGCCTAAGACATCAACTACTACTCCGTCAGTCATTTGCCTTATCTACATTTAATTGTGCTGTATTCAGGTAGGGGGGAACATTGGAAGCAAAAGGTTGGAAGGGGCAGTGCAATGGCACACCTGAATTTCCTGGCCGTCAGGGAGCTCATACGCCACCGTTGGCATGTTCTTCGTCTGCTCCTCGTCAAAGGCGCCGTCATACACTCGGCACACCGACTCCTTGATGTCCGCCGCCACCGCCTCCTGCATAAACCGCCGGTAGCTCTCCGTGGTTTTGGGGACATCCAGTGGCGTGACCTCCATCACTCCGCCCTCGCCCTCCTTCCTCTTGAAAGAGTAACGCGGCTTGATCTCTGCCCCGCAGCTCTGCAGCACCGCGGCCTCCATGCACCGGTTCAGCACGCTCCCGCCCAACGGCCCCCGACACACACTCTTCTGCAGCAAATACCCGTCATGCACCGCCGCCACTGTGATGACACACACCCCGCCCACCCATCCATCAGCCCAAGCAAGCGAAAGTAGGGCGCAAGACAAAGTCATCCGATCACAATCAAACAAAAAAGATAAGACTATAAACTAAATTGAGTTTTTAAGAGAGATTTATGTGTAAATGCCCAGTAAATTACTATTTCGTTTATGACAGCCACTATGAGGGCGCTTTTGATCCGTCATTTGGAGTTCAATCGGTTCGGCACTCGGTATAATCGGGACTACGATATAGTATATCATCAGAGGGCAAGGTCCCCGGGGGTGAGAACACTGGCACCGCATTTGGCAATGTCTACAGGGAAATGTCAACCTGTCGTGGCATCGTATCCACAGTCCACGACCAGTGAAGTTTGACGGCCGGTGGAGAAGGAGGACAGCACCGCGTTCTTCGCTAGGAAGACAGCTGGCGGCGAGTGTATCTCAAACATCATCTGCACAAGTCAGGTTTCGAACAAGTTCTTATTTCGGCCAGAAGCACTTAAACTTAATATCACTCCTTTGCAGCTTCCTAGAAAATGATTTCGACTAGCACGTATACTTTCAAAGCCACAAGTACTTTTGGAAGCAGCGAAACTGCGTGGTTCCTATGCTACACCAGCGACGCACACACACACACACACAAACACACACACACAATTTCGCTCTCCCCCTATAACCCTCTCCCTCTTTGTGTGTGTGTGTGTGGGTGGGCGTGCGTGCACGTGTGTGTTGGTGTCTGTGGCTTTGTGCATGGATGGGCGTGTGTGTATGGGGTTTGTGCGTCTGTTTTATAATTGGGCGTGGGAGGGGTGTGAGGGGGGGAGGGGGGGGGGGGGGGGGGGGGGAGGTTGAGTGGGGGCACATGTATGCGCGTGTGGTCTGCATTCCGTATACCCGCCCCTGCGAGTGTGTGATAGATTTGTGGTTCAGCGATGTTACAATGGATTTGGCATTACCTCGACGGTTTTCTCGCGTGTAGCCTTATCATTATGCGATGGCTCTGCGAGCATGATCGGGTGCTCCGCGGGTTTCACCCTCAACCGGTCGCTAAACAAGTGAATACACGTCAAAGGTTCAGAAAACAGAAGGGGTGACGGGCAGAAGCAGGAAAGGGTGGAGACCAAGCACGCAAGGGGGGGGAACCAAGTGCCACTCACTCAAAGGCCGAATCCCAAAGGGACTCAAGGATCTCCCAATCGTGGTAGAGCCCATCCTTCATCACAGACACCACCTGTCCGCAGACACACCCCAAACAAGTATCAAGCAACCTAGACACATCGTGGCAATGCCACAAAGCAATGGCAAGTGACAAGTAAAAGGTTTTTTCCCCCTTACTTCTCCCCGTTTTCCATACCCATGCGCACCTCCATGTCATCACGTCGGTACCCTAATGCACTTGTGCCCACGTGGTATTTCTGTTTTGGCTTGACCCGCTTATCCTGCGTCTCCGCCTGCGGTGCTGCCGCCTCTCCACCCTCCCCACCCTCCTTCTCCGCGTCCTTCATCTCCTCATCCCCGGCCTTACCGCCCGCCGCGTCTTCGCGCAGCTGACCTGGAATCTTGCCCACCCACTGCAACAACGAAAGCACCGCATCTGATCAGCAAGCTGCACACGCACGCCCCAAAGGGCTCATCGCCGTCTGTACTGACCAGAATGGCACGTGCCAGCGCCCCCCCCCCCCCCCCCCCCTCTCTACCACAATAAACACACATACAGACACAGACACATACAGAGACACACGCACTCCCCCCCCCCCACACACACACTAACACACATACGCACACGCACACACACACACACACACACACACACACACACACACACACACACACACACACACACAATAACCCTTCGTGGTCTTCTCACAGCGCGTCAAAAATATTGGGTGGACACAGATATAGGGTTGGTGACAATTATGAAGGAGGGGGAGGCGCACCGACGGGAAGACCGCTTTTGGTGTGTCCTCGCCAGCATAGCCGGCCTTGGCGGTGCAGGAGCCGATGTCCACAACAACAGCATTCACCTCGTCTGGGGGAGGGCACGGGGGAGAGGGAGAGGGAGAGGGAGCGGGGGGCTTTCTCAGCAGCACTTCAAATCACATTACCCCTACTGAGACTGCAGCAAACACACACACACACCAACGCTCTCATCATTCCTCTCCGTTCGCCCTCCTAACTCACTCGGCGCGAAATAACTGCTTGCGAGATGATAGCTACAAGACTGGGCAAACTGTAAGGCTTCAGTGCCGCATGCAGCTTTTGAAACGTGCTGCTGCTTATCTCTCCCCAGAGAAAAAACTTCTAAAAATTATGAGATAATAATATGTAATCGCGATAATGGTAAATACATTTTCTAATTGTTTTTTTCAAATACTAGACTGCGGTTCAGACCGTACCCGAGAGGCATGCCAACAAACCCGACACGCTAACAAGGGGTCGCGAGAAATGGAGAAGTTTCGTACCTCCACCGTACATGATGCTACAGCCACTGTCGAGGAATTGGTGCCTTCAGCAAAGGTGGGTGAGCTCGCTCCAAGGATGCGAGAGGGATCGCGCCCGAGTTTGGAGAGAGCGGCGCCAATATATGGCGGCCAAGAGCCGGCGTGTGGTGTGTAATACCCCCAAAAGCGATCGATTTCGGGACCCAGCAGATATCAACTAAGGCTCGCGGGTTCCACGACTAGATATGTCACGAGGGGTTGTGGAGGGGAATACTACGACGGAGGCGGGGGCGCCCGAGCTCGTTCGAGCGGCGACAGCCGCCTTCGAGATCAGCAGGTGCCACGCGAGGACGATGGTGCCTGAACAGAATATAACGTACTGTACCTGTTCGTTGGCAGTATAAAGTACCCTATTTTGTTCATGTTGACAGTATCAGGTACCCGTACATTGATGCTGCTGCCTCATCACATTAACAAAACGACTTGCTTACAAGATTAAACACTGAAAACCACCATCAACACGGAAATAATAATTTACCCGTATAATAATAGGGCACGTTTTACTGTGTTACTGTCCCGTACACATGGAAATTGGATATGCAAACCTCTAGTGCCTTGGGGATATGTGTATGATAAGTACGACATTTGTATGACCAATCATACACCAGAGTCACGTAAAAAACGGATCAGTCCTACGCGAGGAAAAGTCAGTACTTTGCCAAACTTTGGCAGCGTGTACCTGAGGGTGTTCTCTGCTTCCGTTGACCCAAAGCGTGAGGTGGTGCGGAAGCGGTTCAAAAGTGCAATTTGCCGAGATCGCCTGTCGGCGACCCACCACCACCACCATGAGGAAGACCGTAACGACAGGAGCGCGCGTTTCCGCCCGTAGAGGCCCCCTTCAGCCCCTAAAAGATGGTGCACAACGACAACAACGTGACCGAACCTACGGGACAGTCGGCGAGTCTATCGGTGAAGGCCTGTGGGTTGTAATTTGGGATGGCATGCCGCCGAAACACGAGTCGGCTCGCGCTCTACGCGTCGAACCCGACAACGCATGCCGTTTAGCCCCAGCACTAACACAAACCAGCAACGCTCAACGCGTTGCAGTGCGAATGCCCTTTCAACCCCCCCGGCCAACGGTGCAAATTCCCGGTGCAGTTACGGAGAGTGCGTTACTAGTACCAATTGTTACAGAGTCGGTAGTGAGTGATACCAGTACGCCGACTATCGAACCCACACTACCTATCGACCTGTCGTGGGGGTCCTCCGCTAACTCCGGCTCCAGCGACATATCGCCACCTACCGAGGCGGGGGAGATTCCCGGCAACACAAGCGAAGCCGTCTACCGCGTGTGTGCTACGAATGGTGGAGGATGCAAGTGACGAGGGCATGACGCTATTGGGGGATGCTTGGTTCGGGTCTGTTAAGGTAAGGGAAGCATTACAAAATTTACATTTGTCATGTGTTATGTCCTTTCTATTGTGGGATAGGCACTGACCTTCAATATTCCACATGCAGGCCGCGGTGGCCCTTAGCAAGATGAAGCGCCACTTCACCGGAGTTGTGAAGACTTCGCACGCCCTCTTCCCCAAGGCTTTTCTTCAGGAATCCCTGTCGACGGCACATGCACGGAGCATAGTTCACCCCAGCACTACTGTGGAAGGTGTTCAATTGGTGGCAACAGGCTACAAGTACAACCGGCGCAAAGTTTTGTTTTTTATCTCCACTGTCGGCGCGGGCGGCATGGCCGACGGCAACCCCTACATTCAACGTTGGGCGGACGACAACGGCAACGTCGTTACCCGTGCTATCTCTCGCCCCCATGTAGTGTCCAACTACTTCGAGCGCAGTCCTCGGGTTGACAACCACAACCATGCACGGCAGCACGAGCTCGCGATGGAAGAGGCTTGGCGCTAACCCAAGACTGTTGGTTCCGACTAGCGACTACCTTGGCCGGTATTTGCGTTACCGACTGCTGGAAACTAGTCAAGTTTCACGTCTCTGCTTCCCACCCCTACTCAGCCCTAACTATCAAGGACTTTGCCGAGATTTTAAGTAAGACGTTGGTCTACAACGGGCTACAGGATCACGTTGTGCCGGCCCAACGTCGGGGAAGGACAATATCCGTACCTTTGGGCGAACCGAAACGGATCCTCCAAGAAGAGCGCGTCCACGTCCCCGGTAACTTTGGCCGCTCAGAAAAGGGCCGAAGCAAGCAAGGTCGCTGCCTCCGCTGCTACCGCGACGAGGGGGTCCTTCACTGGACGTCTTTCTACTGCGTGCAGTGTGGGATTCCCCTATGTATGCCCGGCTCCCGCCATAGCCGCGACTGCTTCGAGCACCACATGCGACTAGACCCGGTCGCGCTTGGCAACATGAAGCGGGTCCGCACGGGATAAACACGCCCCAATGTTGCGCCCCGGCTATCTATTACCCTTCCCGCCTCCACTGCTGGGCGGGCGTGGTCATACCATACCTTATGATCGGAATGGTCGCTCGACCTGTAGCCGAAGTCGGTGGTGCAGACGATACTGAGCTTTGGCGTGTCTGCCGCTACTTTAGATATTCACTGACTGTACATAACAGAAAAAGTACTGATTATGAAAACGCGAAATCATACAGGCCGGTGTATGATATATCAGATCATACACATATCCCCGAGGCACTAGATTCAAATCTATCTGACCATAAAAGGAGGAAAAACCCCCGCGCAGGCCTAAGCCCGAGGAACAGGTGTGTCTCATCACATTTCTAACTCTTAAAGCCTTACTTACAAGAAAAAGTAGTGGAAACCATCTATCAAAAGGGGAAAAGGAGGAAAAATCCCCACCGGCCTAAGTTCGAGGATGAGGAGGCAAGCCACATCATCGGCAATGGCCACTTGCAAAGCATCGCGAAGATAAGAATCCAAAGAACAATGTAGAGCAGCATAAAGACGTTGCAAGAACTCGCGCCGCACACTCCCTCAAAAACCGCCGAAAGGGAATAGAAGTAGATCGACGAATAAAGTGTTGCATGCGGATATTACTATCAAGATATGCAATTAACGAGAGTCGGCAATACCCATACGAATACCAAGGAAGCGACAAACTACCACCAAACAAAATATACTTGCGATCAGTCAACTCAACCGGCATAGGCGCCAACCGGCCCCCTTTCAAAGCGAAGGGGTAGTAGTAATGGACCGACTAAACCCAAGGCGTGCCAAGTAAAGCGGAAGTGCGGAGGTCCGCATCGAATTTGCCATGTTGAGCTCCCAATGCAAAACTACCCGGGAGTGGGAGGCGAGCGCCTATCTTGGGAACATTGGAGTTCATGCGAGCACTTGTGACCGTCACATCAACATCAACATTACGGTGTGGAGCCCTGAAGTCTTATCACACCAGATCCCGAGGTCGATATCGAGAAGCTCCTGGCCCATTATGACGGACCTCCAAACGTAAGTCCCGCCCCTTAGTAGGCCCCACTTCAAGAATGAATTATTCAAACACGCGGACAGCTCAATTGTGAAGCTGAATGACATACCAAAAGCACGGGCACATGGTGTTGCGGTCTATAAGCATATCAACTGTCAAGCGCTCACCCGATAGAGTGGCATCCGATACCGTCGAAAAAAAAGTTTAAGCCTCATTGCACCGTGGACACTTCCGAATAGGCGCGCTCCATAGTAAGACCCAGCACACGGGGTGCTGCCATCGTATAAAAATCACACGGCACCTTGAAACTAGACGCATGCCAAGCGATAAGAGAGCCATACACCGCGACTCGTACCCGAATTCACCCGCATTTATTCCGGTGGAGAAGGTCTGCAAAACGCAAAGAGGTCGAGGTAGGCTCGGGCACGAAGAATGCACGAAATGCCCCGCTGAATTTGCCCCACATAATCCCCGGAGTGGGTGAGAGTGTCATGTGTCGGAAGTTTGAACCAAGTTTTCTGGGTAGCGGGCGCCTCCGCATTGACAACCGGAGACACCATCAACTCGACTTCGGGGCCACCATAATCGGAAAGGTCTTGATTTAGTGTGCTAGTCAACATCGCGAGATCCGAGACCGAAAATCCGCTTATATTGGAGATCGCATCATACGAATTGCACAATTGGAACGCCCACGTTGAAGAAGAAGCAACAACATACATTAGTTCTTGGCGGATAAGATCGTACATAAGACCTAGCGATCCGGAGTCGTAGTCATTAGTCATCTCATTTTTCAAATATACATAGACATATTTATATCGAATTCTTAATTAAGAATATAGTCAATTATGATTATCATAAATTCCATGTTCTCGTTAAAACACTGGGAAACTACAAACGACGATATTAACAAAGTGAAAGAAAGCAATATAGTTTAAGAACTGCGCACTGAAACCAACCGCAGTATTTGTACGTCAACTCTCCACGGTATCACGGAGGTACGACCCCATCGTCACGTGAAGAACGACATAAACTTGCGAGATGCAAGCACCCCATTCTCGCGCCCCCCTAAAACGACAAGATTGTGACAGTGGGCGCCCGCCGGCGGCGTAGCGGCGTTGGCCATAGAGGGGGGTGCGCTCGCATGCCCGTCGGCACCTACTTTTACCTCCATCATGTGGGCGTTGGCAACCCTGTAGCCATGCCGTGCTTGGCACGGTAGGGGGCTAAACGAGGTACCGGCAGCTGCGATCCGCGGGATCATTAGCTGTCGCGAAGCCATGTACATAGGGTTTTGGAAAATCATTATATCCGTACACCAACAAGGTAATCTCCCGCTTAGCCAGTCCGATATGTTTTTTCGTGACCAAGTACTCACATATACTCTCTCCCGACAAGGGGGCGGGGGCGGTGGCTGCGAAATGTATGTTGACGAAGAAGGGTACAAACGGATCATCGGTGGGACGAGGGTGTTGGAGCTCGCGGCGGACAGGCGGGAAGCAACGCCGGGGCACGGCGCTCGCTAGCAATCGCCAACCCTGTGACTTTTAAGTCTACGTTGGGGGCGAGGCTGGAAGCTACGCAATATGGAGGAGGGTCGCAGCCGGAGGAGCGGCACGGTCTTGCGGCGAAGGTCCTCGGGATCATCCGTCGCCGGAAAAAACTCGCCCCCGAAGGAGGAGAGAAGACTAAATTAGGTGGCGAGCTGCGACGGGAGGAGCAGCGATGTCTCGAACGGGGGGGCGCGTGGATCGGGACGGGACCGTCGACGACCTGTGCGAAGGTTTTTTTCGCTTGCTTTCCCCCCCCAGCTCCGGCACGACCGGTGTCGCACATGAGCCGAGGTGAGTTATAAGCCCGTCGCGACGAGCGCCAGATGATGATGCCAGATGATCAGCTAGGTTGTTCAATGCCCTCACAACAACTAGAGCAAGCTGCGCATCGTGGAGGCTAACGATAAATTATATGTCATAACTAGTATACATTTACTATTTACTAGCATTAATTTGACGGTATCGCTACCGCCATTGGAGAGGCTACGATTAGCGGTTTCATGGCGTATATCCTACGATCAAAAAGGTACTCTAGAAGGCTAAATCAGATGGGCGCCCGAAGACATCAACCGTCAACTGGGTGATTGTTGAAAACATTTTCATTTCATTGTGATAGTGTGAATCCTTGCATATTGTTTACATAAATCAAAATACGAACTACTGCGAGCTAGACCAGCTGAGAGAGAGATTAGAGTATTTCCCTGCGCCCCCGGAATGTGGGACCGGCAGGTGAGTCCGCATCGGCACCCTCTACGGGCGGTGTCTTGCAAGCATGACTGAAATTGTGAATTTCAAATAAACCTTGGACTCGTCAAAGATCATACTCCCGGCTAAGTGATGCTTGTGTGAGTGCACAACGTACCATTGCACGGAAACCGTACCGTGTTGTGTTAACCCCACGTTGAGGCAAGTGTTGGAGGTTTATCGACTAGAAACCTTATAATAACATGCAAACAAAACGAATGTATTCCCAACACTGACCGAGAAACGTCTCTCCTACCCGTCCGGGTGTCGGCTCATTCGAGTAATGCGAGAAGGAGCAAGGCCCGTCTCACGGTGGGAGGGAATGCGGATGGTATAGCAATGGTATGGGATGACGAACGTTTGTTTGTTGGGCTCGTGTACGGGGGGTTGGGGTAGAGAGTCCTTGTTGGCGAGTGTGAGTGAGTGGGGTGACGGTGCGGCTCATTATGTGTCTGAAAGAGAGGCGGCGTATTTTGTAGTATATATGCTAATTTGTCTCTCCTAGGTTAATGTCGTTGCAATATTTCCATTTTCCGATTGGGAGTTTGAGGATTTAGAAATCACGCCGCCTTGAGGAGGATCTTCGGCCTCTAACGACGCGTGTATGTCCAAAGAGACGCAAGAAGTCCGATTTGTGTGCACGCCAATGGAGTTATGCGAAGTGGATTTATTTCATGAATTGTGAACATAGCTAGCCACCGGGCAAGCTAGTTGGTGTATAGGCCTTCTTCGCCAACGTTGTTGCCCGCCCCCGTCTCCAGCTATACCCGTCTTCGCCGGAATTATGAATTCGAGGTCGAAAAATATTCAGAGGGGGCCACGTGGCATGTATACTATGTATGGTCATATTGATCAATATATAGAAGTTTGATAAAACTTACTTACATACGTGCACATAACAATAACCTTAGCGGTTAGTGTTATTGTAAAAGTGATGGCGCATCACAAACCGAACATCAACTAAATGAGGCTAAGGGGTGGCGGAACCAAACCCTTCCCCAGATGGACAGTTGTAGCTAGGCATAGCCTTCACAAGCTCTAACCATGGAGACATGGCGCACTCTATGCGTGCGCTCGCCATCTTATTTGGCTTACGCAACGCTCTCTCGACTTTCGTCGTCGTGTGGGGTGTGAGGTTACTCGTCACATTCGTTGCACTCGAGCTTCCCGAGAAATAATCCCTTGTTTCCCACCTCCCTCACCTAATATGCAGGGCACCCGACATGCGGCTAAGCATAGCGCTGACGCCGCCCTGCCGATTGCACAGTCATACATCACGGAACAAGTCCGGGTCTTTGTCCCTTCCAAACGCAGCTCCTTTCATGAGAATGTCTAGGCGTCTGACACCACCTTGCTTTCTGAGATCAAGCAATAAGGCGGCACATCAATGACTTCGACACGACGGCAGTCCACCCCTCGCCACATCCGGGCCGAAAGGTGGATAGGACACCCCGTCGCCGCCTATTGACTTGCTGCACGATGAACACGAGAACAAGTTCGTCGACTTCGCCGCGTACGGCGATGTCATCCCTACCGGTCTCTTGCGCTCGCCGCGTGAAGTTTGCAGGCCGAAACTCTAGACACGGACCGATGACACCACCCGCCAGTACCACGGGCGCTCACGAGCAATGCATGACGAGTGCATACATGTCGGGTGCAAAACCTTCTTCGATAATTTCGCCAACGCGAAAATCGGCGAGGCTCTAGACGCGATGTCGCATACACCTCCTATCTTACCGCAGTTAAAAATGTGGCTATGCCCGTCGTCTGAGTTGGTGACCGCACCCACGTGGCGACAGAGAAGGGCGCCCGTACTCGATTTGGCTACCTCAGTCTCACCAAGGGAGGACAAACTAGCTATGATGTGGAAAAGTTGTTGGCCAAATTGGCATACACGGCCGTAGTTTCTGCACGCCTTGTCCGGAAGTCGTCTCCATCCCGGCTTGACGCCCTTCGTCGTGCGTTTGCTACTTGCACATTTGACGTCGGCATGCACGCAGCCAGCAAAGTCGTCGCCGAAGCCGCCTTCGGATCACGCCGGACAAGCCACCATGAGCTAGCGCTAAGACCAAGGCCAAGGCCATAGCGGAGGCAAGGCGCAAGACCACGGTAGCAGCTAATGCGACAACATGAGTGGATGCCAGCAAACCCATCCACCCGAGCAACACGCCCAATAATAGATGGTGGCATGACCCGGCGCGTTAATTCTTGCTCCCCGTCATCCAGCTAAATATGATATCGCGTGCGGCGGAGATGGCAAGAGTGGAAGGAAATCGGCGCGAGCGGACAAGTCGTCGGCTGGATCCGCCACAGTGTCGTAGTTTCGTACATATGTGGTATGTGGCCACATATGTCAACTATGCTTTTTCGGTGCGCCGGTAAAGCGCACGCCTAATAAGCAGAAGGTCGCGGGTTCGATACTCGGTTAGTCCGATCATTGTATGCAGGCGTGTGACGGCCCGAGAAGAAGCCCCACCTTCCACATTGGTTTCGGAGCCGGGCTGCGGTCCGGGGAGAGTCCGGGGGGGGGGTGGTAGTGTCGTAGTTTCCTACACATGTGGTATGTGGCCACATATGTCAACTATGCTTTTTCGGTGCGCCGGTAAAGCGTACGCCTAATACGCAGAAGGTCGCGGGTTCGATACCCGGTGAGTCCGATCATTGTATGTAGGCGTGTCACGGCCCGAGAAGAACCCCCACCTTCCACAACGGTTTACGGATAAGGTTCAAGAACACGCACCGTCCAGCCCCTTTCAACTACGGTGTCTCCATGAACGGGACTTCATGGCCACATAACTACCCCACTACAAAGCTAACGACGCTTGGAAGCGTTCAAGTAGCTCGCGATGGTTGTCCCGGATGTTCCTCGTACCAACTCCATGGAACAACAAATTATCGATTGTCGACTTACGGTAGTTAAGCCTTTATTGCACGGACATCAGCCTCGGCTACGAAACCCGCAAGTACCTTGTCGAACAAAGGGGACTACTCCGTCTCCCTTGCCCTAGCCGACGGGTACTACGCCCTTGGGATACGGGAGAAAGACCGTGACTTCTTCACGGTCAACTACATAGGCGGACTCTTGCGCCTTGCATGCCTACCAAGAGGTTTGTCGGGCTTGGCGTTGTATTTCGTAAACTCACGCAAGCCTTCATCATCCACTTCCCCCGACCCCCGCTTTAGGCAGCAATAAAATAAAATGAAATTGCTTGCGCCAAAAGCGAGCTAACGGTTGCTGTCTCTTGGCGGTCCCTTAATCAGCATAAAACGGACTCTTAGGATTAGGGCTTACGCCGTTTACCATTCGTTCCAACCTTTCCAATAATGCACAGTTTCCTAACGAATGGTAGTACAACACTGTCAAACACATACACAAGTTTTGATTTTATTGGTTATTCTTTCTGCGCGCTAATATGAAAAATATCGTGTCGCTAATCTCCAAGATGTTTATCGTGTTGCAGTCGCTGCGAGGGCGCTGATCAGCCAAGTTTTTCAGCTTGCGCTCGTCGAGACGGGCCTACCTAAGCTCTGGTCATGTGCGAGTCCAATCGTCCCGGAGCTCGGGGGGAAGGCAAGCAAAAACTTTTGCACATGTCGTCGACAGTCCCGTCTCGATCCACGCACACCCCCGTCCGAGATAACCGATTCTCCTCCCGTCGCAGCTCTCCTCCTACCCTAGGCTTCCATTCCCCTTCAAGGGCTAAGAAAGAAGGGAAATCTATAGTTGCATGCGGTGGCCCCCTTGCCTCCGTGCCAGATTTTCTCCTTTCCCCGGTCCTTTTCCACATGTTTTTCAACACATGTCTGATCCGTCGTATCCGCCCGTACCCTGAGAATAAAAACACGCGCCGAATCGGGGGCTTTATCGGATTTCATACGGCGGCGCATGCCATCTATATTGGCATTTGGCAAAGTAGCGCCTTTTCTTCGCGAATGGCCAGCATCATGCAACAAAGGGTATGAAACTACGTTTAACCATTGGCTATTGTTTGAAGTAACATTGGGATAGAATAAGCAATTGCGGAAGTCCGCTCGCTATATAATCTAGGAAGGCTCACTTACCGCCAACGTACGGAGCATGCGGTAGTAAGACTCGACTCGTCGGCGTGTGCAAACTTGTTTACGCAAAGGTTCGGATTGAAGATTCAGATTGCGGGCGCGTTTGGACTGACGGGTCGATTCCTCTTCAAAACGATTTTTTTTAGACATGCTTGACATGCAAAGAATTCGACTCAGAATTAGGTTCACTTGTGGAGTAAGGACACGCGCCGACTGGGAAGGAAGGAAGTGCATCGCTTCATACGGTGTATGACTGGCGCTACTTGCACCGCGCTATAGTTTTTCCTTGTCCACGGCCCGTCTCCGTCCGTGTTCCGATACCTCTTAGATCACGCTGAATCCGCCCGTACCCTTCCCCGGTGGTTGAAGCTGTCATGGGGCCGCCTTTATAAGCAACAAGCCGTTATATTAACCAATTAAGTTCACTAACTGAGGCAATCTATCGATAATTGGTACCGACTGGGGGAGGGGATGATCGAACGCATAGAACGAGGCGCCGCTCCTCAAGGTGCCATGCACGGAAATATTTGCTGAAGCCCCTCCGAACCGGGGTTTTCCGGCGGCGATCGATCGTACGGACCTCCGCCGTCAGACCGTGTCGCTCATCCGGCTGGCGGCTGCGACCCTCCTCCGGGATGCGTAACGTCTCGCCTCGCCCCTAAGGGAGGCATGACTCCCACATGGCTGGTCGACGGGTAGCGAACTCCTTGCCTTGATGTTGCTTCCAAGCTGTCCGCCGCTAGCTCCAACGCCCGCCGCAAGCTCAGATCCGCCCGTACCCTCCTCGCCGCCAAATAATTATTGAGATAATGTCCCGTTCTTGAGCATGGGAGTACTCAAGGAGTATCTAGCGCTGAAAAGAAACATCGGACTAGCCGAGCGGAATATCTTCGCGTGGGTGTGCTATTTTAAAATGGCCCTCCGTACATGGCTCTCCCGACACATGTTGATCGCGCAGATCGCAAATGCCGGATCACCCCGCCTAGCCACCTACCGTGTCAGATCTCGGACGGTGACATGATTACAAGCGCCCACCACGAGGAGGTGGGGCTGAGTGCCGACGGGCCTACGGGCGCACACTCATCCGGGCCTCCGCCGTTTCTCCGCCGCCGGGCGCCGCCTTAGGCAGAAACAACGGGCGGCACCTCCAAGTCAAGCCCAACCGCCGGTTTTTGAAAAACATGCATTGGCGCGGCGTCATGCTCTTCCTTTAAATGGATGTTTTTCTCTTCCTCAGCGGCTCTTATACAACGCCACTTTTAGACTGCGCAAGCGCGTCGAGGACCTACCCAAGACTCTCGGCATGCTGCGAAACATTACAAAAAAGGTATCTTGACGCCCACGCAACTCCACGACTAGTTGACTAGGACTCATGGTTGACCTCGCTCGGAGCCAATTGCGAGAGCCACTTGCCAAGCTGCAATCATTCATAAAGCTAGTGTCGCCATTCCTAGGCCGAGCCGTCAGCGACAAGCGGTGGCTTTCAGCACATCGACTTGCCTCGCTCGCATGCACGAGATTTTTTGCACGTCTCCATTGCGGCATAACGCCTACCAGATTTCTCTTTCACGAGTTCCACAACGACCTAGATACTCAACATGGTTGGGGAGGCCGCGTGCGCATGATGCACCGGCTAAAACGAGATTTGAAGTAGTGGAAGACGCCCCCCTTATCGTTACAACGACCGGTCTATGTTCTAACCAGGGGAAGCAACGTACATTTACGCGGACTTCAACGGTTGTGTCGGGGTGGGGCCCTCAACGAGAACGCCAACTGCCAAGCCAAGTGTTTCTAGTACGACGACGACCGGCGCCACTGCAAAACATGGAAGGAGCTCAAACTTTGTCTTCTCAGCACGGCATAGAGCGACATCGAGAGACGGGGGCGGACTAGAAACGTCGTATAAATCGGATCTAACAGCATGACAAGAAATTCAAAGATCTTGATACTCACTCCCGCTTTGCTTGGCACGCCTTTTGTTCAGTCGGTCCATGACTGCTACCCCTTCCCTCTAGAGAATGGGGGCCAGTTGGCGCCTATGGCGGCTGAGGTAGTTGATTGCTTGGCTATTTTGGTGGCAGTTCGTCGCGTCCCTGGCATTGGTATTGCATACTCTCGCTCGTTGCATTCCCACAATTATGTCCGCATGCATCATTTCGTTCGTCGATCTACTTATGTTCCCTTTGAACGTTTTGGGGGGGATGTGCGGCGAGAATTCCTGCAACGTCTTTCTACCGGTCCTCGTGGCTTTAGGTCGTTTCAATATTCGCGACGTTTTGCAAGAGGGTAGTGATGATGATGTGGGGCTAAGAGGCATGTGGGGTTTTTTCAAGGGTTGTGCTGAAGTCACTTCAGTTCAGTCGACTTCCGTAGTTCAGCTTGAAATGAAGTGACTTCAGTTAAGTCTGAGGTCTAGGCGAAAGTGGCTTGAAACCGACCGGATTGAAGTCAGCCTAGATTTAGTTTTTTTTATTCGGGTGAGCTGTCCTTGTTCGGCCGCCCTCCGATATGGCGATATCCATCGAGAAATACTACGTACCGTTATTTGTCACCCATTTATGGCTGTGTTGCGATGTATTGATTAAGTACTAATAAATGATATATTTGTATCATGTGATTACATAGGGCCTTATGTATGGAAATTCGTACTTTGTCGGGAGCTCTCTTGCATCCCAGTTCGAACTGTGATTAGTGCAAGGTCCCATGAACCATGCTAAAACGCGTAGGTGGGTGGCCCACCCCCCTCCTTGCCAACTAGCACCAGATAAGCCTTATCCCTCCAAGCCTCCTATTGGTGGTGGGTGGTTGTACGTTGTATGGGGTGGCATGCTCCGGGGTGGTGGGAATGGTCGTGGAGTAGTGGGTGGCGGATGGTGGGGTAGGGGGTGGCGGCAATAATGGTTTGACCACTATTTCCACCACCATCCCAGCAACATCCCGCTACTCCACCATCCCGGAGCGCTCCTCCCCCCTCCACTTTGCCCTCCCACAGCCCTGCTGGCACGATGCCATGGACGCTACAAAGGACCCGCCTGCCGCGTCCGTAGTGAACCCCGCTACCGGTAGTGAACCCGATGTGGTGACGCCATGTCTTGCGGCAACGGCCGCCCCGCCCCCCTCGCTGCCCCCCGCCATACCATTTGCCCCTGTTGCGCCCGCAAGCGACCGTCGCGATAGCACAACCCCTTCGTCTAGGGTGTCTTGCGGTGCTACTAGTCTGCCCGGCATTGATGGAATATTGATAGACGATGTGGATGTGGAGGTAGATGGCGACACCGGTACCGATACCGTAGAGTTTCAGTGCCGCGTGGACATGCTTGCCCGCAACCTCAAGGACAGTTGGTCGTTAACGCAGAACGGCAACCCTGTAAGGGCGTTTTTCGTTCCGAATAACCCACCGTTGGCAGAGGAGGAGGACGCACTAGATCACAAGTCCGGTTGTCTAGAGGTGTGTTGTTTTCTATGCCACGCTGCGAAAACATGTGTCTTGCACGAGTAGTTCCCCCCTCTTGGCGACGGCGAGGAGTTGCGCACCCGGTGTGTTAACGAACACAAATACCCCCTGGTTGCAAAGCTTGCTCGCATTGTGTTGGCCATTCCGGCGAGTCAGATAGAGTGCGAGAGGATATTGTCACTGGCAGGCTTGGTTACCCAACACTTGCGAAACAAGATGGGCGTGGAGAACATGGCGGCGACAGTTTTTATTACCAAGAATCTGGATCTTTCCGCAGAGGTGGTCAGCATCTTGAAGTCTGGGCTTGGTCCGCAAGCGTACAACGCATCCTTGGCGCGTGAGGTTCACAACAAGACAGAGCTTCAAGAGGCTAGGGAGATGGCTGCCGTGTGCGAGAGGATCGTCTCCGATCAGTCAGAGGCCATCGTGTAGAGTGAGCTTGAATACCACGCGTACATGGAGAGTTACTTAGTAGACAGCGATGATGAGTGCAGTTGAGCAGCAATTATTATTATGGTAGGCCTTTTTCTCATATATTATGCATCCTTTGCGTTTGTCTATGCTTCCCACCAATTATGCATTTCTATTGTTGTTTCTTGTTGTTCGCGCATCAATCAATGCAACATGTAAAAAAACACTTTTTACATATTATATATCCTTTGCCTATGTCTATGTCATCCACCAATTATGCATGGACGCATTGTGCTCATCTGGTTCTTCTTGTAAGCAAAAATACGCATTGTTTCTAGATGTCTGCCCTTTGCTCATGGAAGGGGTCATAGGGGGTTCCGAACGCTTCAGGGGGTTCTTCAGGTCACTTTAGCGGGTCTTCAGTCTGAAGTCTTGACCTGAATTCATGCTGAGTTCAGTTCATGGCCTGAATTTTGCGGAACAAGTGAACTGAAGTCACTTCAACATGAATTCTGGTCATGAAGTCTCAAGTGAATTCAGGTATGAACACTATTCACCTGAATTCAGGCTGAAGTCCCTGAAGTGACTTCAGTTCAGTCTGAATTCTCAGGAAAAAACTTCAGCACAACCCTGCCTGGGTTTTTCCTCCTTGCACCTTTTTGCTTGTTGGTTTCCACTGCCTTAACTTGTAAGACGAATATTTTGAATTCTCGCAATTACATACTCTGTCTGCACTATAATAAATCGCCGCTCCGTTATTTACTGTTATATCTATTTAGTACACACATATTTTATTTAGATAGTAGTGCTGTAGGATTATGTGTACTAACACGGCTGTCGATAATATAGCGGGGTCTCGTACTGGTACCTGTACATGGACACTTCCAATCTTGCTGCAGCAACGCGAACTCAGTTCGCCGACCAACACGGGAGCACCTCCCGCCACCGACTTTCCCTCTTCTCCACTCTACCTCGGCGCTCAGCACAGTTAACTGTTGCATAGCCATGGCATTGAAAGCGATCGGAGATGCTCTGTCCAAAATAGGTATCAAGGCCCCGTGGAAGGTGCGGCCGAGTTTTACTTGCCCGCCGCGACGTCAGGACCTCCTTCGCCTTTCCGCTTCCTCAGGAGGCAGCGAGCTGACTTCCTCCACAATCGCGTGCCTGGCATTCCCAGTGCTATTCCGTATGACGCAGATTGTTAGGACGCAGTTATCTGTGACGCGGGGGCTCCTCACCCCAAGCGGCAGCTTCTCCCCGCGTCCTGTTTTGCATTCACCCCCCGCGGGTTTAGGGTTTCACTGGTGATTATGCCCTAGAACTGCGGCGACGGCCTTTTACTCTCTATGGGAGAGCAGTTCCTACTGCCTGCATGAACCTACATATCCGAGGGGTGCGGGGGGGGGGGGGGGGGGGGGGGGGGGGGGATTTAGAAGCATGCTATCATTTGCTATCATAAAGCCGTATCTCTCTTTTCCAACGTGCAGAGTCAAACAGTTTATTTC
The DNA here is from genome assembly GCA_026401115.1 of Tetraselmis chui. Classification (NCBI taxonomy): domain Eukaryota; kingdom Viridiplantae; phylum Chlorophyta; class Chlorodendrophyceae; order Chlorodendrales; family Chlorodendraceae; genus Tetraselmis; species Tetraselmis chui. The sequence goes on from JAPMLY010000701.1 coordinate 56,055, forward strand.
GTTATTGTGTTTTGGGAACAGAATGACATCAACATATGGAAAGTTAAAGGTGGCAGGGCTCTTCCTTGCCTTCAGTTGTGGAATATCTCTGAACTATGTGACTGGGTGTCATGGCTCCTGTCACCCGCTACATACATACCCGCCTGATGAATGGACAATGCACTCGCCTGAGCATTGAATCTATACTCTCGTGGGTTCTGCAGGTCACCGGCGTGGCGTCCCATGTGGAGTACAAGGATGCCATTCTGAAGGCTAGCAACACCGCCGCTGTCCGTCAGCACACGCCAGCGTGAGTGCCTCTCTCCCCTGGCCCTTCATTTCGTCCTTTCACTTGTTATCACTTTGCATCAGCTTTCCTGCAATTAGATTACTTCTGTCACCTACGCTCAATCCACCAGATAGGAAGACAGGCACACTACTGGCATGATTGCATTGCTTTCACGCTATCCCCTCCTTCCTAATTTTTTTTTTTACACTCACTCCCACCTGGACACTTCCTGTGTGTGTCCGGATGTTGGTATATGAGCATTTACTGAATGCTCTGTGTGTGCAGGTCTCCAGTGGAAAAGGTGCTCATCCCTCATTCGGAGCCCGAAAATGTGTACAACATTCGCTACTATGGTGCGTTGTCTCGGCCACCACACTTTCTATGCCGTGTGCAACCCCCAGTTGAGTCATCCGCCCTTCATTGAGCCTGCTGTTCCTCCGCAGATCGCAAAGAGAGGACGGCTCCGGCTGTCTGGCCTGCGCACCCCACCGGAGCGACCCCATCGCCCTTCAAAACTGTGCAGCCAGATGTGAGTCAACCCTTCGATTACAATTTATTGTGGTCCTTGCCCCCACCCCCTTTCAATCACACACACGGACACACCCTCACCATAACTCCCTGCCCCCATGCCGTTAATATTCTGACCCACTAGGATTGATTGCTTATTGGCTGTAGGCAGAGAAGCCGGTGACGTTGGGGAAGCCCTTCCGATGGGGCAAGACGGTGCCGTACCTTGACTACGAGAACAACGGCTACACCCTCTAGACCGACCACCAACCTCCATGCAGCCCGTGTAACAGTTTATTTCCCGTACTGCTCTGCCGCCCAGCGACCGCGCACCTACTCACACATTTGAGGGATATATACTTAACGTGCTGCAACACGCGAGGCACATTTTCATAAACGGCGTGGGTCCGTAGTTTTTACCTGTTGTTAGTCGGTGTGTATTTGTCACTGCTTGCTGTCAGTACAGCGACCTCCTCGTGCCCGAGGGTGATGTTTGGTTCAGATGTTGAGAGCACATTGCTGAGTGATGATATATTCGCCTCATTGCATTTACATGATATGGTACAGTGCAGCGCAGGCACGTGCCGACAAACATCAGTTATGCGAACACTTTTACTTTGCAAATTGGGCACGGCGCGGAGAGGCCTTGCTGCTTGAGCCAGGGCTTGATGCAGTCCGCATGGAACCGGTGGTGGCAAGGAAGCGTCAGGACCTGCATCCACATGGTTAGCGGTAAGACAAGAGGTGAGGGCACTCAATCCTGTCGTCGGATGAGGCACTGAAGAGGGGCTCTCTTTACCTTGTCACCATCGCTGATGTCATCCAAGCAGACGGTGCACACTTCATCCTCCTCGCCGCCGTCCTTCCCCCAGCTTCGGTACGACCCCCGCGCCTCCACCTGCTTGCGTGTTTTCAATTTGGCAGCGTGGATGTGAATCGGGAGTGAGGCGAGATGGATGTCGGTGACGGGCGGCCGCGAGGCAGGCATGGAGAGCGATTGGTCTAGCGCGAGCAGCAGATCATAGTCGGCGGAGTCGAAGTCGCGGTCCACGAGGGAGAGGCGTAGGTTGAGCAGGTCCAGGGGGGTGCTGCCCTCGCCCAATGCTCGCAGGAAGCCGTCCCCACCCCCACCCTGCTAATGCCAGGGGGAGGGCAAGGACACAGGGGGAGTCAGGCATGCTGAAGTACACAAGTGAAATAAATGCCCATTGGGATGTGGTGTCATGGCAATGTTGATGGCGTCGCATCACAGCATGTGCCCTGCACCTGTCGCAGAGCTGTGAGGGGTAGGAGGTCCCAGCCCGTCACTGCGCGAGCGAGCTGACGCCAGAGATACATTCGCAAGAGGGCGGCCAAGAAGATGCAGCCAACGGCGGTCCAGAGCTGTGACGGGCAAGGGTGTCATCAGATGCGGATGAATTTGAGGTCCGGTGTGGTCATGCCAATTTCAGATAAATGCATTGCAATGCTTGGATTATCAGCCTATGCTATGCATGTTGGGAGCGCTGGCGAATTGGCCTTTCCAGATATCAACCGTTCGTCATGTGTGTGTGTGTGTGTGTGTATGTGTGTGCTTGGGGGGGGAGGGGGGGGGGGGGGACGGTGCTACTTACCAGCACGGTTGAGGGGAGCGTCCCCATAAACATCATAACTAGAAACATTCCTGCACACACCCACGTAGTCACAAAAATCAGACGCGACCAGTCCAGGTAGACAGATGAGCACGACAAGAAACATCAATGTGGGTGCGAAGTAATACTAAAAGAGTCGAGATGATATGTAGGTTTTTGCTCAGTGGGTCTCGGATGAATTAAGCGGTCTCGCGAGAAACCGGACCGCCCATAAGGAAAGTGCCGCCCGTGTGACGTGGCATTGTACACGGCGTACGGAAAGAAGCAAAAGCGGGATCACGATTGTTGGAACCGGCGTCTTTGTCGCGTCTACCCAGACGAAAATAGTTTTCAGAGTCTTGTGTCGCCTGTCACCCAGATGTGGAAAAGTTTTTGTCTGGGGAACTACCGGTGTACTGGTGTAGAATAAAAACTTTCGGGAATTACTCACCCAATATCCATCGGTACACGCCGAAGAGAAGGCGCTGGTGTTCCGCTTGCTGCTGGTGCATATAGAACCATGACACACCGGGTTCGGAGGTCCCCGGTGCAAGAGAAGAGGGCCCACTAGGCCCCCCACCCGCTTCGAGGTCCACCACTGCGACCCCCGAGTTTGTGGCCGGCAACAGTGCCGTGGCGACGTTTGCTTGCCCCGCTCCGCCCCGTGCTTGCCCGCCCGACATCAAACCTGATAACGACGACGGGCGTGAGGTAGACGTTGCGGCCATTATAGGAAAGAGCAAGCCCGACTGCTGAGCCAAGGTGCGCGCAGGGTCGGAAGCCCTGTCTGTCGACAACTCGCAGATATGGGTTGTGCCTCGACTACGTTTAGCGAGTTATTTATGTCGCGCCTGTACCGTGCCTGTAGTTGATAGCGGCGATATAGATAGTACGGGTACGGTACTGGAGCATGTAATGACTCGCCTCAATTTTTTTGCTGTGATGTTTTTATTTTGCGCCCCCCCGGCCCGGGATATATGGGACTGGCAGATAAAGCCGTTATTTTTTGCTTACAAGAAGAACCAGATGAGCACGGACAGGGAAAGTGGGAGGGGAAACAAGAGGGCAAGATAAAGCCGCTGTTCGAATATAAGGGAGAAATGCGGGGGGAGAAATCAGCCCAAGTACTGCCGCCCGAGAAATAACGTACGGGTACCCGCAATTCGTACGGGTCTGTTCGAATGACAGATACCGGTCCGGCAGGAGAAATACAGTCTTGCGCGCATTAAAGTACAGGAGGCGCGAGGGCTTTGACTGCAGGCGAGCAAGTCTATGCGCGTCATTCCGCCGCCACCGCCAGCTCTTTAGCCAGACGCACCACCGCCCCACCGCATCCCGCCCTGCCTTTGCCACTGCAAGTGCAAACCATGTCTATCCTTGTATGATTTATATCATGTTGTCACTGCCGATGGAGAGGGATGGACAAGAAAACCCCCCGGCATAAAACCCTAACCATGAGTTCTAGATGGCAACATTGTGTATGCTATGAGACAACAACCTATTTATCGGTCCTTGTTGTCAGGAAAAACAATTTCAATTACTCTCTCAATCGAGTGTGTACCTTGGCGGTTCTTACGTTGCTCTGGCTTCGATTGCGACGGGTAGATTAAATCTTACGCCTTCAACTAGTGGCATTGTTCATCCTTCTCAGCCGACGTACGAGCTGATGCATTTTGATTTTGTGGTGCTTCAATGACAAGTTTATCGGTCGTCGGTAATATATCGGCAGTTCTACCTTCACCATGACACCTCTCCACCAAGAAACTCGTTATTGTGCCTTGTTTTGCTGCCGTCGATTTTAGTCCGGTGTGGATGGAAAATCGAGGGTGCATTAATCCGGTCTGGTGAAACACCGATGGACTTACGCATGCGGGTTCCACCTCCCGTGACGAAGTTCGATAGACTAAGTGCAAAAAAAAAAACGAAAATGAAAATAGTTTACAACAATACCGAGGGTAACGGCTACTATCTATGGGCGGCCCCTAATCGAACCTAGTGTGTGTCTCTCGCGATGCTAGAATGGGTTTAGTACGCCGTAAACAACCAATCCCAACCTCTTCAATGGCAGTAACGACACCTTCAAATTTATGCACGTAAAGAATAATTGTATACTAGTATGAAATAGAATTTGTCGCTATTCTCCACGATGCGCGGCTTGCTACAGCCGCTTCGAGGCATGGACTGGATCCGGATCCTACGGCTCCGCGAATCCCCGAGACTACTCGGGTTCGGACTCGGTCTCGTGGGTCCGGACCCTAGAATCACAGGTAATCGCGGGATCCGGACCCTAGAATCACAGGTAATCGCTGGATCCGAACCCTAGGTTCGGTAGGTAATCGCGGGATTCGAACCCTAGAATCACAGGTAATCGTTGGATCCGGTACCAGTTATTGTAAGTAATCGTTGGATCCGGTACCAGTTATTGTAAGTAATCGTTGGATCCGGTACCAGTTATTGTAAGTAATCGTTGGATCCGGTATTCATCGTACTTTAATGGATCCGCGGTAATCGCGAGTACCTCATCCTCGCAAAACGATGGGGAATCGCAATACTCAATCAGTACTCACGATTCCGAGTATCTCACGATTCTGTGGTGGCCCGAAGTGACACGCTTTTTTTTGGGAGGTATTTGGCAATCCAAATCTGCTGAGGTGTATGTCTAGGATTGGTTCAATAGCCGTGATTGCTGTCATTCCGCAGCCTTGAATCGATTGTAGCCCACCCAAGAGCTATTTAAACGGTGCGTACGCGCTTGAAATCCACCATAATCTGCCCGTCCACATCATAGTTAGCAACAATGGCGGGGCAAGCGGGAAGTAGTAGACCGTCTAGATCAGGGAAGAGCTTGTCATCGACGGCTATCCAACGTACAGAAGAGGAGCTTGTTGGGAATTCAGATAAGGTGTTCAAGATACCTCAGTCAAAATCTACTGTATGGGATACAAGCATGAGCAGGCGCATAGAAATAGTAGAGATGTAAAAATTGAATTTGCAGTACAAATTTCCCCCAAAATGCGCAATTTGTATCAATTTGCATGAGTGCTTCGAGTACTTGTTGGAATCGCGAACCCAACGAATCCAACGGAAACGAAAATTTAAAAGTACTCATGTACTCGGTTCCGGAACCGAAAACACAGGTACTCGCTGGATCCGATCCCTAGGATCACAGGTAATCGTTGGATCCGAACCCTAGAATCACAGGTAATCGCGGGGTCCGGACCCTAGAATCACAGGTAATCGCGGGATCCGAACCCTAGAATCACAGGTAGTCGCGGGATCCGGATCCCTTTTTTAGAGGTACTCACTAGTTCCGGATCCTAAAAAATCAATTACTCATGGATCCGAACCCAACAAAAAATGGCGGATCCAATCCCTGCTTCGAGGGCGCTGATCGGCACGCGCTCGTCGCGACGGGCCTACCTTACCTCTACTCATATGCGACTCCGGTCGTGTCGAAGTGGGGGAGGGGAAGGTAGGCGAAAAACTACATAGGACAAGTCGTCGATGGTCCCGTCCCGGTCCACGCGCTCCCCCGTCCGAGACAATCGTTGTTCCTCCCGTCACAGCTCGCCTCGTAGCCTTAGGAGAAAGGGAGTCCATAGATACAAGCGGTGTCACGGTGGCGCTCTTATCTCCGAGTAAGATTTTATCATGTCCCCGGTCCGTCTCCGACTGTTTCCAACACATGTTTGATCGCGCGGAATCTGTCCGTACCCCCCCCGGTGGTTTACGTTGTCAAGGGCCGCCTTTGTAAGCAGACTGCCGTTGTGATAACTTTGCCTTTGGCCATTTGTCGATAGCCGGGTATTGACTGGGGGAGGGGTTGGTCGAGCTCGCGGATCGAGTCGCCTCTCCGCAAAAGATGTCGGGTACGGAAATAGTTACTTGAAAATCCTCCGTACCGGGTTTTCCTGGCGGCGGTCAATCCAGTGGGCCTCCGCCGATTGACCTTGTCGCTCCTCCGGTTGCGACCGTCCTCCGGCATGCGTAGCTTCTCCATGCCCTTGCCGCTACACGAGGGTACACATTTCGCTCATGATGTATTGCCACCAAAGATTGCTCAATTTGTGATGCCAATGTGACGAGTACAATCTTGCAACCGTACATTACAATACATTGTACATGTACTCGTTAGTAATTCCAATTCGTGTTTTTCCATTGGAAGGACGTACATCGTGGGTACGTCGCTATCGTAATTTAGCGAGGATTATGTTGCATATTGTACTACCAGTACCTTCCCGTACGCACAAGTTCGCACAGTAAATCTAACCTGCCAAACGACGCGCCAAACGAGATACCCACACCTAAACGAGTTTCCCAATGCGGGACGAGCCGCGTCGCTAGTCTGTTGATGACGGTTGGAGAGCCCTAGCACCTAACACGTAGACTAAGTGCGAGCAAGCGCAAGCTAGCTAGGCGAAAGCTATTAAAGCCTAGTGATGTGGAGGGAGGTGACAAAACCTTTCAATAATTCTTCTGTCGAATTACAATCTACTATTAAACATTGAGCGATTAAGCATATCAACATCTCTTCCTCTATCTGTACTTCCACATACAGAGACAACAACATTAAGGAGAACATAACATAACAAATTTGTGCCCGCAGTAAGCTCTCAGCAAGCCAATTGCCACACTGGTTTCTAAGCTCTTTGGTCGAGGCACGATTTCGTTGTTACTTGCCCTTGCGTTGCTACATGCCCCCCCCCCCCCCCCCCCCCCCCCTCATCGACACCCACTACCCCGACAGCATGATAATAGAGTGTGGGCCCGTGTGCGAGCGGAGGCCCCCGCTCAACAAAGGATGCTCGGTGGACGCGCGAACAGAGGGGGGAGGGTAAGGCCGCATGCCGGACTACTTGACAGGTACCCGGGTACCACACAGAGGAAAAACCGAGGAAATGAGCGGGGAAAATCCGGGCGCGGAGGCAGGAGCGCCAGTTTTTTCAATGTCTTTGTGTCTCGGTCTCCCTTACCTGCCCTCGAGGTGACGGGGGGGCTCGACAAGGAGGACCGTCGCGTCGGTAGACGCGGCAACGACCTTGGGGCGGGGCTTACGGGATGCGGCGGCGGGATCGACGAGCGCCCACGTGAGGAGGGTTTTTTTGCCAGCCTTTCCCCTCCTATCTTCGGCAAGACCGAAGTCACGCGGGAGCTAGATTAGGCTGGCCCGTCGTCCCTCCCGAACGCCGGTCGGTCGGTCGGACGGTCGGTAGGTCGATCGGCACCCCGGTTAGGTGGGAGCGGTCCGTGCATCGTTAAGGTCGAGCAGCAGTTTAGTTTTGCATTTCTTGACAAGTGGATTTGTCTTTAGACATGCTTTTCTTGATTACAAAATTATTACGCTGTTACTGCTAAGGCAGGGGGTTGTGGCAATTGCTGCGATTGCTTATAGTTTTTAAAGCTCCCGAGGAACGTCGACACACAGTGAAGCTAGGCGGTGTGTTGATAGGTGTACCTCGTCGAAGAGACCCGGGCCCAACTTGCTAATAAGTCCTGAATGGCTACGAAGAGTGGCCCGATAGACAGTAGCCTGTCTAGTCTGCTGGTACTGCTGTGAACAATTTCAATTTCAATTTCAATATCAATATCAACCTAACGTAAATGAAAATCAATTTGAATTACAACATGGCATGCCTTCACTCTTCCTTTATATTCTACTCCTTCTAGACGCATATTGGGCGCTTTGTGGGTATCGCCAAGTCCCTCTGGAATTATCGGCAAGCGTAGCATGTATATATGGCCATAGTGTGCCGCGGTAGTTGACCGTGAAGAAGTCTCGGTCTTCCTCCCGAATGCCAAGGGTGTAGTACCCGTCGGCGAGGTCTAGGGAGACGAAGTAGTCGCCCGGACGCGAAAGGTGACGTAGGTGCTTGAGCGTCTCGCATGTCATGTTGAAGGTCGAGCAATAGCGGTTGAGTTCCCGAAGGTCGATAATTAAACGCCATTGGTTGCATCCGGGTTTTGGGACCAAAAACATCCGGGAGACGTAGCGAGGATTGTCCGCTCGCTCCCACGCACCGCAAGCCTCGAAGCGTGGAAGCTCCGAGTTTAGAAACTCGAGTTGGGCCGGTGTCGCGTCTAGCATAGAGATGCCGTGGTTGAAGGGCGTGGGGCGCACGCCGTGCTTGAACTTCACCCGGACTCCATGGCGGATCCAACGTAGGACTTGGCCGCTCGCGCCGATGCGCTCCCACGTCACTCACGCGCGACAACCTGGTTCGGCAAGCCACGATCGACAGCTCTCCCGCAGAAGGCAAGCTTCTATAGACACCTAGTACTTTCACCTTGTAGTCGGCGGTATCGCGAGTATAAACTGCGATTTAAAACCCGCCACCACCCCTCTTAAGTAAGCCACTCGACGGCGATAGCCAGCCACCCACACCGACGCACTCGTCGTGTGTGGACAGGGTGCACACAGGTCCAAGCTAGAGAACGGGGGGACAAACTATCGGGTGAATACGCATCCACATGTTGCACGCCAGCCGTAGCTTACCTTTTTGTATTTTTATATTATCTTAGCGACTCAGCCGCCAGCGCAGCGCTCCACCTGTCATGGCCTTGGCCTCGACTTGTGCCCCACACTGGGTGGAGGATACAGCAAGGTGCTTTGAGACACCCCGGGGCTACATGCCGAGGGGTCGGCGGGCATCAGGCCGTCTCTCTGAAACCATTGTTAGGCACGAGTCCGGCTAGCGGTTTTTACCGCTGCCTGTATTTTATTCAGCTCTTTCTTTTTCGCCCTCTGTCGAAATGGCGCCGAAAACTCGCTCTGCAGACTCTCCGCTTGTTTCACCCCCTAACTCCCCTGACTCAGGCTCTGAGCAGAGCACCCTCGACCCCCCCCGGATACTCTCGCGCTGCTCGTTGCGCAAGTGGCGCACATTACCGCTCGTCTCGACTCGCAGTCGGCCGAGGCTGCTGCTGTTGCTGCTGCGGGTGCTAATCCGCAACCCCCTGTCGCTCAGCGCCGCCACGGTACTCAGCTTGAACACGTCCGGGACAGCCACGACGTGCACACCCTCCCCTTGCTTGTACATCCCCAGCTTGGATACGTCCCACCGGACGCAGAAGCAGTCTTCGCTACTGCTGCTCGTGCAGCTCCTGTTGGCGACCCCACAGTCGCACAACGCCGTCCCGATGCGCCCCGCGAGCACTCGCGTGCCGATGCGCACCACGACCCCTCGCGTCACGCCCTCCAGGTTGATCACCTCCCACCCCCCCTCCCCCCCCCCCTGGATATTCCCTTCACCACCCCGGACCTCACATCCCGGAGGCGCCCTCTCACCTCGTCCCCCCCTACCGTGACCACCCGCACTCGTACGGCCCGCCGCGTCCCATGGCCGGCCGCTCTCCCTTTCCCGGTGGTCCACCTCCTCCCTTCCATGGCCGGCATTCTCCCCCAGTCCAGCGTGGCGACCCCGCCACCCGTGGCAGTCGTCGCCCCACCATTGACCCGGTGGTCATTGGCCGGGCGGCACACGAAGCCCCCGGCTTCGACAAGGACGCCCTCAACCGGTCCATGAAAATGTCGGTCCCCGTCATGGGCCCGACCACGGACTTTAAGCAATGGAAGAGGACCTTCCTTAGTTTCCTCTCCATCAAGGCCGCATATCTCATTCCACAGCTGGCCATTTGCGACTCCGGCGTTTGGCTCGACGAACCAGCACAACACTACGCCTACACGCTGCTTCTCTATGCAGCCAGCGCGAATCAGCGCGCTGACCAGGCGATGAAATGCGTTTCTCCTGCCCGCCCTGACTGCGCCGCTGCCGCGTGGGACATCATGTGTGAACGCCTCGACTCGACTGACGCTTTTTGTCCCTCATGGACAACCTGACGGTCAAACAGCGCCCTGGTCAGTCACCCAGTGACTATGTCCACTACATGCGCCAGACCTTTGACGACTACAACGACACATGCCAAATGGTTGATGGCTCCGCTGCCATCCCCCCCCACAACCTCGGTCTCCTCATGCTGCGCGGTATTTCCAGCAGCGGCCCACACGGTCAGGCGAAGCAATGCGTCATCAACGCCTTTGACACGGACTACCTCATGTCGGCTGATGAAGTGATGGCCAGCATTCTCCACCTCGCGCACAACATGGACGACGACCCTGCCCCGGACACACCCGCTCCGGCCATATCACCCCCTCCCATCTCCTCGTTCGTCGCTGCGGGCCGCGGCTCGCACAGCGGTCGAGGCCCACCACACCGTAACCCTCGTGGCCATCGACCCAACAAGTGTGGCGTTTGTGGCAGCCTCAACCATCTCATGTGCGCCTGCACTGCCACGGATGACGCTATCCTTAAGTGGAATCTCGCCAAGCGTAAGATGACCGTCCAGAAGTACGGCGCCGCCGACGGCACCCCCTCTGCTCACGTTGCGCTGCTGAGCGACGTCCCTGCCGACGACGCCCCCGCCGATGACACCGACTGCCTACCCACCCTCGAGGACTGCGCTGATGACTACGATGACGACGAGGTGAGTGTCCCATTCAGCTCTGTGGCATTCTCCTCTTCCCTCGCCCCGGGTCGTAACCTGTCACAGTTTTGGGTCGTTGATTCCGCCTGCTCAATTAACCTCACCGCGTTCCGAGATGACTTCGTCAAATTCACGCCCCCCTACACTCCCTCTCGCGTGGGCGGTGTCGGCGTTGACGTTAAGGGCAGTGGCTCAGTGCGGATTTCTGTCAGACTTGCCTCTGGCCAGCTCATTCACCACATTGTGTATGCACTCTACACCCCTGACCTATCATCTCGCTCCGCACAACGTATCGGCAGACTACTAAGTGTCAGCTGGATGCAAACTCACAGCGGATATGAATTCATATTCCCCTCCAACTCTGACACTGGTTTGCTTTTGGTACCCACAGGCATGGGTGTGCTAGAACCGTCCGGAAAAGGTCTCTACCTCCTTCCCCACCAGCCCGCCCTCCCTTCCAGCCCATCCGCACCGCCGGCACTTGATGCCTCACCTCAAGTTGCCCTTACTGCCCAGTGTGATCCCGTCCTGTGGCACCGTCGGTTTGGCCACCTCAACATGCACAGCCTTCAGGCCCAGCATAATCAATGTGTCCCGACTAGCCATGTGTTAGCTAGCGCTGTAACCAAAGTTTCTTGCGACTCTTGCTTACTTCACAAAGCCACAGCTGCACCACGCAACACAGCCGCTTGCGCAAAGCCATCTCACCCCCTCCTCAACCTGTCCGCTGACCTCTGGGGCCCGGTCAATGTCCCCTCCCCACATGGCCTCCACTACTGCTTGCTCGTCATCGACCACCACACCAACTACATGTGGGTGCGGTTCCTTAAGTCTAAAGACGACGCATGTTCGGAATTGGAAACCATCCTCTTGGACATAAAACACTTGCATGCCCGCCATCACTCCCAGACGGGCGCGTTCGCACCGGTCCTCAAGTTTGACTCCGACTATGTGTTTGAAGCTGCTGTCACTCGCCGGATGTGCGCACACCTCGGCGTCGGGGTACAGTTCTCTGCCCCATACGCCCACCACATGCTCGGCAAGGCCGAACGTCCTTGGCGCACTATCCGGGACAATGCATCAGCGATGCTCCACAACATGGCCGTTCCCAACTCCATGTGGTCGTGCGCTGTCAGCACTGTTGTGTACCTTCGCAACCGCACGTACAGTCGCTCGGTCGGACCTAATGGGGGCGTCCCCCTCACACTCCTTACGTCGTCGGTGCCCGACGCCTCCAAGTTCCGCGTCTTCGGCTGCGCCGTTTTCGCCAAGGTCCCCGACAAACAACGTCGGAAACTCAGTTAAAAAGCATTTCGCGGCGTCATGGTGGGCTATCCCCGTGACGCACCCGGGTATCGTGTCTACAATCCGGAAACGCGTCGCATCACCACTTCCGTACATGTTGTCTTTCAGGAAGACACCCCAGGCTTCGACACACAACCTCCGTCGACTCGGCCATCACCGACTCTTCGGAAGACGTACCCGCAGACTCACCCCTATCCCACCCCATTGACCTCACATTACCCACACCCCTACCCCCCCCGGCAGCCCCTCGCCATGCTCGGCTCCGCTCCCACCCCATTCGCTACGGCGATATGGTTGCCCACCTGTCCGACTACCCACCGACCCTCGTAACGGCGTGTTGTGATCCTGAACAAGGCAAAGCTCAAGAGGACATATCTGAGCACCCTCACGTCCCCGACCTTGTCACGGGTCCCCCACACACACATGCCGGCACGTCCCCTACTGCCGTCGCCCTCCTCTCCGCCCGAGAGTGTGTGGAACCCAAATCCTACCGGGCTGCGCTGGACAGCGCCCAAGCCCCCCAATGGCAAGCCGCTATGCAACAAGAGTATTCCTCCTTCATCAGCAGCGGCACGTGGGACCTTGTGGACCTCCCCCCAGGCCGCATGGTCGTTAACATCATGTGGATCTTCAAAGTCAAGTCGGATACAGCCGGCGACGTCTCCCGCTTCAAAGCGCGGTTCGTCGCCAAGGGGTGTTGTCAACGCGCTAGACTGGACTACACGGAGACCTTCTCCCCGGTCATCCGCATGGCCAGCATGCGTCTCTTCCTAACCATCGCAGCCGCCCGCGACCTTGAACTCTGCTAGCTTGACATCGACACAGCGTTTCTATTCGCCCCCATCCGGGAGGATGTGTACATCCGCCAGCCCCTCGGCTTCACCGATGGAACGTCCAAGGTTTGTCACCTCAAGCGCTGCCTCTACGGCCTTAAGCAGCCCCCCCGCGAGTTCAACATGCTACTTCGTGCATGGCTCGTCGACCATGGATGGCAACAATGCGTCTCCGACCCGTGCATCTACATCTTCCGCACCGGCCACGTTTTCGCCATGATCGCCATGTACGTCGATGACATTCCCGCGGCCTGCAATGATGCCACTTGGCTCGCATCGTTCAAAGCCCAACTCGGAGCACGGTTCAAGATCAAGGACCTAGGCGACCTCTCCCAACTCCTCGGCATGCACATTACCCGCGATCGCTCCACGCGCACAATCTCGCTGGACCAATCCAAGTACCTGCGCGACATACTCGCCAAGTACGGCATCTCCGACTCTAAGCCGCCGTCACTTCCGATGGACCCGGGCTTTCTCGCCGGCCTCGCACACTTGAATTCGCCCTCTCTCACAAGGGTGGCCAAGGACGTCTACCCAAGCCTCATGGGCAGCCTCCAGTACGCAGCCGTTTGTACCCGCCCCGATGTCTCCACGGCGTTGAGCATCCTCGGCTCTGCCCAAGCCTCACCCACCGAGGCACACTTGCAGGCTCTGAAAAAGGTCCTCCGCTACCTCCATGGCACCATCGACATGCGCCTGACGTTGGGGGGGGGGGGGGGCTGGACCACAGCCTCCAACTCACAGGCTTTGCCGACGCTGATTGGGCCAACGACAGCGGCACCCGCAAGTCTCGCTCCGGCTATCTCTTCACCCTCGGACGCGGGCTAGTCAGTTACAAGTCCCAACAACAGACTTGTGTGGCTCAATCCACGTGTGAAGCCGAGTACTACTCTGCGGCTGACGCCACCAAGGAGGGACTCCACCTCCGACAACTCCTAGGGGAAATCTTCAACTCCCCCATCACCGAAACCACCACCATCTGGGAGGACAACCAAAGCACCATTGCATACTCCCAGAATGCCTTGGTCAGCGAGAAGACTAAGCACATCGGTCTGAAGTGGCACTTCCTCAAAGACCACGTGGAGCAGGGAACCATCAAGTTGAGGTACCTCCCCACTGACCAGATGGTGGCTGACATGCTCACCAAACCCCTCCCATGACCTGCACTAGCAAGACACCGAAGTGCGATCCTTGGAGGACAAGACCCAATGCAACGTTTCATCCCGTAGCTACCTTCAAGGGGAGTGTTGTAAGTAATACCGTATACGTATTAGTTGCATATAGCTATTGTAAGCTACTCTAGATATGATTAGTACATGTCTAGATCGGACATACCGATAAACTGTTTGACTCGGTACAGAGCTGTCGCTAGGCTACAACTCTCTCACTTCTCTTGTCCCGACACCACGCATGTAGGCTGGTTGTCGCCGTATCTGTTCCGTTTGCGGGACTGTGACTGTAACTACGTTTACGTAAGTTATCTTCCACACTAACTGTGTTTGCATGGTTCAATACGGAGGGCATCCAATGGGCCGGAGACCGCGGTAGGGCGCGGTCGGCAGAAACGCTCGTGGGCCAATTCGGCAAAGACGCGGTCCGCATCCGTGCTCGTTTGTCCGCCCTTGGTGAGGCGGAGGAAGCCCAATCGAGTACGGGCGGCCTCCTCCGTCGCTGTGTGGGTGCGATGACCCGCTCGGATGAGGGCAATCGCTGCCGCTTGCTCTGTCGGTAGAGGTGGGCCGTGCGACAGCGTGTCCAAAGCCTCGCCAATTGCCGCGTTGGCGCAACTGTCGAAGAAGGCATAGCACCCGATGTGTAGGTACTCGTCGTATGCCGCTTGGGTGCGTTTGTCGCTTCGAGCTCGGGCGGTGTCGTCCGTGAGAGTCCATAGACGTGGCTCCTCGACGTCGCGAGGGGGACGTTCGAGGCCGGCCGGGATGACCTCGCCGTAGTAGGCGAAGTCGACGAAATCGGACGCGGAGGGGTCGGGTTCGTCGTCTAGCAGGTCGATAGGTGGCTCGGGGGCCTCCTTACCACCCTCCGTCGCTGGGGTCGCGTCGGCGGGAATGGACTTCTGTCGATCGGTAGTACCAGGTGTGGTTGTCGTCTGCTAGAGCTGGCCGAGTAAGGCAGCGTTAGCCGCCAAAAACTGCTCAGCGATCCGTTGTTCCGATGCTAACACTGCCGTACGAATCTGTTCGGTTGTGCGTTGTTCGATTGAGGTAGCGTGAGGGTCGGCCGCAGCGGCGGACGTAGACTGCTCAGGCTGCATGTTGAGGAACTGCGTAGCTGAACGAGGGGAAGTGTCGCGTTACGCTCGAGCGCGCATGGGACGATGGTAAACTAACACCCTGCTCGACTACTAGAGTCGAGACTGCATTCGCGCGAAGCCTAGATTGGCTGAGCGCGAAAGCAGAGAGTGCCTAGGCTCGTGGCTAGCTACGGCTTATAAGGCTCGGGCTAGCTAGAGCTGACCGTTGGGGAAGTCGTTGGTTGTTGGTTGCGTCTAACTGCAAGACGAGGCGGTTGCCGTGCAGGTGCGACGCGCCGCCTTTTAACGGTGACAGTAACCGCTAGTGTT
Organism: Tetraselmis chui; assembly: GCA_026401115.1. Taxonomy (NCBI): domain Eukaryota; kingdom Viridiplantae; phylum Chlorophyta; class Chlorodendrophyceae; order Chlorodendrales; family Chlorodendraceae; genus Tetraselmis; species Tetraselmis chui. The sequence goes on from JAPMLY010000701.1 coordinate 71,640, forward strand.
ACTGTCCCGTACACATGGAAATTGGATATGCAAACCTCTAGATTCAAATCAATCTGACCATACACAAAACCCATAGCAAAAACGCCCACGGCACCTCTCCTGGGTGCTTCGTCCTTACAGCGATAACACGATCAAGTCCCCGCCCCACTCCCCTTGCCCTCTTTTCGCTATACACAAAGTATCCTTGAACATTTAATATCAAGTGCGGCATAGGGTCGGGTGTGCTAGCGTCTATTATTGGTAGCGAGGTGCTCCGTGGTCTATTATTGGTAGCGATGGATCGCAAATTACCGGGGGGAGGGGGGGGGGGGGGGGGGGGGGGGGAGAAGTCGTTGCATTGCGAAATTTTTTGAGGAAGGTCTTTTTAAGCGGTCGTGAATTTGATGTGAATTTGGCGTGGAGCGTGTGAGTTTCGACCAAACCCACACGCTTTGAGCGTTTGAACATGAATCGACGGTCCACATGTGGAAATGATAAGGTGCAAAAATGTGTACATTTGCTGACGAGGCGTGTGAGTTTTGCTGCCGGAGGCCTCAAATATAGAGCCATCGCTACCGCAAAGTCCTCTCGAACTGTTTTGCCGACACACTGAATTTCGAAAATTTCCAATGGCTGCCTTCACTTTTCACAATTAACTTATTTGACCTCGACGATAAATTGTGTAGCGCCGTCGACTCGCAAGCTGCCAGAACAGCAGAAATACCGTTGTTACCAATGGCTACGGCGCAGTACAAGCATCCGCGGCCGCGGTTGTTTTATAGCTACCGTTACCAATATTAGCACCGACCACAACACCCATCTCGCGAGCCCGGCGTTATGCCCGTGTCTATTAGTTCTTCGCATGTAATCCCTTGCCGTAATTCATTTTTGGATGGATGTTGCGAGACATGGTTTTGTGTGATAATCAAGTTGCTACACAGCAATGTTGGTCAAGTAGCATCGTGATAGTACGGCTGTGACTCAGCACTATAAGATGATAAGCCAATCAACAATAGAGAGGATTAGGTTGCTGATGGTGGCAAGTTGCTGAGCGTTAGATATCATCTAAAGGCTCAGAATATATGTTGGCGTGTGCTCACCACAAGGTGAATGCGTGTCCTTTGATAGGCAAGTGCTAGGCACTTGCTGAGGGTGAGATGACATGCAGTGTCACTCACCGAGCGTAAGCATTCCTTATTGCCCCCTCAACTTTGATAGGTTATGGGCCCTCTAGCTGCTAGTTGTTGGAGTCATTTGTCTTGACTGGAACCTAGAGCTTGCTTCTCGAAGAGTGTAAGACCTTTGTGGTGTCGCACGATACGTGAGGTGCGGCTGGCTCACAAAGTGGCTGGCTCTTGCTTGTGTTTGTAGCTTTACTTCGATACCCGGTTGGTAGCGACTTGTTTGTGTCGCTTGGAGCCGGCTTCAACCCCCGAACGCCGACTCGTGTGACGTGAAGATCGGCTTGCTTTTCTTTGTTCTAGCTTGGCGCTTTCTGGAATTTTATTCGCTTCCGGAGCTTGTCACCCGCCAGTTTCTTTTCTCGTGAAAGCCGATAGTGGTCCGGCTGAATTTTTGGAAAGGCATCTTACCACAAGTGTACTAGCACTCTTGTACGACGTCACTTGACCGACCTTCTGAGACTCGTTTCTGATTGCCTTGGCTGTATAGACTCCGGGAGTACAATTGCGTCTTCGGTCAGCCCTTTGTCGTCTCCTTTTCTGAGCCGTGTTGCCCGCCTCTTCACCGGTACTTGGTGCTTTTCTTGTGGGCATTATTCCTGATTTTCTGGTTCTCTTGCGAGCGCATCCGACGTACCTGATATGGACTCCGTGAAACTACCCAAGTTCAGTGGGGAGAGACGAGATCTTGACGTGTGGAAGAAACGTTTTCGTGCATTTGGCTTGATGCAAAAGTGGGCTCCGGCTTTTTCGTCGGATGGTGCCGCTTCCTCTCAACAACAAGTCGACATGTACTCCACATTGATTCTTGCGCTGCCGGAGGACGACCTTTCCATTATCGAGAATGTTAGCGAGGATGACAAGACCTGCGGCCACACTGCGTGGACTGCGTTAGTCAACATTATGAGGACGATGGTATTTACCGATGTACGGAACTATTGCAGGACTTGGAGACGCCGCAAGCGGACGGCGAGAGCGGCATTCAATATCTGAACCGGTTAGTTCGACTGCAACGACAGCTTGCCCGAGTTGGGGACGTCGTCCACGACCGGCGTATCATCATGTACTTGGTGAAGGGTTTGCGCAGCGAATACCACTCCATCACCGACACGTGGGACGTACACGACCTCAGCATGGATACCGTCAAGCGTGATCTTCGTCAAAAGGGCATGCGCATCGAAAGTCGTGCGCAATCACATTCAACGGAGCCCCCAGCGCCTACGGCTTTTGCAGCGTCTCATGATGACTCAACGACTGAACTTTTGAAGCGGCAAGTCTCCGAGCTCCAAGACCAACTGAAATCTCTTCAAGGAGCTGTGACTACTCGTCGTACCTCATATGGCAGAGGCGGAGAGAGAATTTTTCGTGGTGTTTGCTATGGCTGTGGTAAGAAGGGCCATCGCAGGTCCGAGTGCCCCGTCAACAACACCGGAGGTAACTCTGCGCAAGTGGACTCCCCGGTTGCTTTTCCGGCGGTCATGGACGTGACAGCCACCCATGCGAGGCCATTCTCCGAGGCTCGACACATGTTCGAGCGCGATGGGGAAACGTGGATGTGGTTGGCCGACAGCGGCGCCAGCCATCACATGACTAGTGTGCGCCGTGACTTCTGTGAGTATCGAGCGCTCACAAACCGGCTTTGGGTGAAAGGTATCAGCGCCCGCGCTGTTGGAGTGGGCTCGGTCCGAATCATTGTGAAGGCTGAAGATGGAGAGGAGATTCCTGCCACGCTAAAGAATGTGCTCCACGTTCCTGAGCTATCCCGTCGTGCGTCGTGGTCTTACCATCGACTTTTCAGCCTCACCCAAGCTCGGCGACAAGGTCATTCTGTGGTGCTAGCTGATCCCGTGGACCACCTTCGTCTTCATGCCGGTCATGGTGGTGGCGTGGTGGTTCCGTTGGAGCGCGCGCATTTATTGGTGTGGTTGCCGGCGCGGGTTGCTTCGTCGACTCCTACCGCTTCGGTCGCCACTGCGCCATTGGAAAAACGGTTGTGGCATTCCCGACTCGGTCACCTTGGCGAGTCGCAATTGGACGGGCTCTTGGCCACTCAGGTGGAGGGTGTGGCGTTTTCTCCGTCGGAGAAGTTGGGCTTCTGTGAGACGTGTGCTGTGTGTAAGTCGCACGTCCGCCGTATCTCTCGTGAGCCGGCTGACCCGAACGTTGGTGTCTTTGAGGTCCTCGGCTTAGACTTCTGCGGTCCTATGAGTGTTCCATCCTTGGGAGGACGGCGGTACAGCTTGTGTGCGGTTGATTTCCGGAGCCGTTTCATGCTGCATGATGCGGTCCGCTCCAAGGATGAGGCTCCCGCCTCGTTCCGTCGCATGTTGACTACCATCCGTTCTCTGGGGCACACGGTTCGTCGTCTTCGGGTGGACAATGACACGGTGTTCTTACGTGCTGCCTTCCGAAACCTCTTGGATGAGTTCAACATCGCTGTGGAGATCACTGCCCCTTACGCACATTGGCAACATGGCCGTATTGAGCGGCAGTGGGGGACATTGGTCCCGATGGCCCAGTCAATGATCCGGCAAGCCGCGCTGCCTAAATCGTATTGGGCTTTAGCGATGGCCGCTGCGGTGCATGTCCGCAATCGTGTGCATAGTAGCGGAGCCGGTGGTGTACCTTTCACCTTGGCGACCGGTAGACGAGCTGATTTGAGCTCCATGCGGGTCTTCGGCTGTCCGGCCTATGTCCACGTTGACAAGTCTCAACGCCGCAAACTTGACGATCGCGCGTGGAAGGGTGTCTTTGTGGGCTATGCTTCCGAATCACCTGCGTGGTTGGTGTACAATCCTGCTACTCGTCGGGTGGTGAGCAGCCGCAACGTGGTGTTCGATGAGGCTGCAGTCCTCTCCATGGGGGAGAGCAATGCGGAGCAACGCAATGATGATGAAGAGGACAGCATCCCGCGCACCATGTGTAGCGAAGAACCGGATACACCTTCGGGGGAGTCGCCGCTACGGGAGTCGCGGCAGCATTCCGGGTCGACGGAAGAGGAACGGGACATGCATTCGGGGGAGACTCCACGTCCAAGGTATAATCTTCGGTCCACTGCTGCACCACAGCAATGCGTACCCAGTCCAAGGTATAATCTCCGTTCAGCGGGCGCTTCGGGAGATGGATGGACTGCGGGAAGTGCCGCAGCTATTAAGTCAGCCAGCAGCCCGACCGTTCAAGAGCCGGTGTCATACAAGCAAGCGCTGAGGAGTCCCCAATCGGGGGAGTGGGAGGCAGCTATCAAGAGCGAGTACGACTCACTTGTATCTCGGAAAACCTGGACATTGGTCCCTTGTCCTGCCGGTCGCAAACTCGTAGATTCCAAGTGGGTGTTCAAGCTGAAGCGCGATGCCAATGGACAGATTGCAAGGTACAAAGCAAGACTTGTGGCTCGCGGGTTTACTCAGGAGAAGGGTGTGGACTACCACGAGACCTTCGCTCCCACAGTGAGGGTGATTTCTATTCGAACGTTGCTCGCGCTTGTTGCTTATAATGATTGGGAGGTGGAGCAGCTTGATGTGGTGACGGCATTTTTGGAGGCCGATATCGAGGAGGAAATCTACATGAGGCAGCCGGAAGGATTCCGTCACTTCGACATCAATGGAGAGGAGCGAGTGTGCTTGTTGAAGAAATCATTGTATGGCCTCAAGCAAGCTCCAAGGAACTGGAATAAGACCATCACACCATGGCTAGAGGAGTATGGCTTTACCCAATCCAAGGTGGATCCCGGCATTTACGTCTTCATCAAGAAGGGTGAGCTTTATGTCTTGGCGTTGTACGTGGACGACAGCATCATCGTCGGACCAGCGGGTAGCTTCATCGTTGGGTTCAAGTCGGCTTTCAGCGAAAGGTTCAATGTGCAAGACCTCGGTCCAGTGTCTTGGTTGCTTGGCATGACAGTCGAGCGTGATCGTGGCAGCCGCACCATCAGGATTGGACAACAACACTACGTCTTAGATATGTTGGAGCGCTTCAACATGATGGGCTGCAAGCCAGTGGGCTCACCTATGGCGGTCGATGCTTTGAGCAATTGTGTGGAGACATCGACATCAAGGTTGCCTCCCGGTCTAGTGCCGTACCAAAGCTTGATCGGCAGCTTGTTGTACGCTTCCGTAAGCACACGGCCCGACATCACCATGGCTGTTAGCCACCTTAGTAGGTACATGTCCGACCCCTCTCAGTCACATTGGGAGCAAGCCAAGAGGGTGCTTCGCTACCTCAAGGGGACCGCAGAGTCGGTGTTGATGTACGGTGGCGCACCCTCATCAAAGCTGGTAGGATGGTCAGATTCTGACTACGCGAGTGATATTGGCGAGCGGCGCTCTCGCACGGGGTATGTGTTCATGCTCAACGGTGCAGCGGTGAGTTGGAAAAGCCAGCGGCAACAAACTGTGGCGTTGTCGACAGCGGAGGCAGAGTATATGGCGCTGACTGCGGCCACTCAGGAGGCGATGTTTTTGAAGCAACTACTCCACGAGTTCCACCAAGACTCCGGGTCTCCCATCACAATTCACGAGGACAATCAGAGTTGTATTGCACTCAGCAAGAATAGCATGACGACCGGACGCAGCAAGCACATGGACGTGAGGTACCACTTCTGTCGGGAGAAGGTGGAGAGCGGAGACATCGAGGTGGAATATTGTGCGACGGAGAACATGCTTGCTGATGTGCTTACCAAGCCATTAGTGAGTGCAAGGCATAGCAAGTTGTGCAATGCCATCATGGGATTGCCTGCGTAGCAAGGGGGAGTGTTGCGAGACATGGTTTTGTGTGATAATCAAGTTGCTACACAGCAATGTTGGTCAAGTAGCATCGTGATAGTACAGCTGTGACTCAGCACTATAAGATGATAAGCCAATCAACAATGGAGAGGATTAGGTTGCTGATGGTGGCAAGTTGCTGAGCGTTAGATATCATCTAGAGGCTCAGAATATATGTTGGCGTGTGCTCACCACAAGGTGAATGCGTGTCATGTGATAGGCAAGTGCTAGGCACTTGCTGAGGGTGAGATGACATGCAGTATCACTCACCGAGCGTAAGCATTCCTTATTGCCCCCTCAACTTTGATAATGGAGAGAGCTGCGTGTGCAACGTATATACAATATCCAATATTAACCGCGGAATAGTTTTGTCATCGTGGCAGGTAGGATGTCGACTGATGTACGAGCATCGCGACCGTCTCGCACCAAACCCCAACAACCACGTCCTCATGCAAGCGCCTTAAAACTTATGTGATAGGTTTCGTGAAAGTAAGGGCAGTTCGCGGAGTTCGTACCGTATCCTAGCTTGTGTTGGGCGTGGGATCGTGCGGGTAGCGTGAACAAAAAAATGTCGCGAAATCGTCACCAAAACTTTGCGGTGATATCGTGGCGTGGTGCATATACAATGGCGTTACATTGATTATTCATCGGGTAACACGCATTCCATCAAAGTTCGTAGCTGGCGGAGGCATCCGAATGCACAGGTCCGTTGGTTCTTCGCCAACCAATCGATTAAAAAACCCTCGCACTCCATCCAAATCTGACCATAATAGTCATCAACACGAAAACATTGATAAAGCGAGGGGGTACAAGAAATCCTTCGACTAGTCATCATCGTGGTTTAGTAGCTTGATAGTGTACAGCTTTGCAAAGCATTGAAACTGTCATCCTGTCATGTTGAACGTGGTATACACGGTTCGATAAGGAAGATATTGTAACTTGCGGTGTGCTGGTTACAGGTACGCTAAACAACCAGCCTTGGGTGGCGGCTGGTGTCGAGACAAGAGAAGTGGCTTCAGCTGTCGCTGTCAACTGTCTATACGCTAGTTCGTGATATCGCGCACAGACACTCTGAATGATGTCATGTACATAAGGACTTCTATCATTAGCTCTCTGTAACTAATCTGCATTAGGAATTACTTACAGCACTCCCCCTCAAGATAGCTAAGGTGTGTCTTGTAACCAGATGGAAGTGAATACAGAATTCCCTCTACAACGTGTGTCGCTGCATGGGTCCGGATGTCCCCAAGATGGCGCTCCTGTGTTTCACGAGTGCAGGTCCAGGTAGTGGCTTGGTCAGCATGTCGGCCACCATGTCACCAGTGGGTAGGTAACGTAGTTTGACAGTCCCCAGTTGCACGTGGTCCTTCACGAAGTGATACTTCAGGTCGATGTGCTTGGTCATCTCGCTCACCAGTGCATTCTGCGAATAGGCGATGCAGCTCTGGTTGTCTTCCCAGATGGTGGTCGTCCCGCTGACAGGTCGACTGAAGATCTCCGAAAGCATCTGTCGAATATGGATGGCCTCCTTAGTCGCGTCCGCTACTGAGTAGTACTCATCCTCGCATGTTGACTGTGCGACGCAAGACTGTTTCCTAGACTTGTAGCTGACTGCACCTCTGCCCAGTGTAAACACAAATCCCGATCGTGACCGGCGTGTCACACTGTTATTGCCCCAGTTTGCATCAGCAAAGCCTGCAAGTTGGAGAGTGTTGTCCTCACCCCCCCCCAACGTCAACCTCATGGCTGGAGACCCCTTAAGGTAGCGCATCACCTTCTTAAGGGCTTGCATGTGGGCCACCGTGGAGTTCGCCTGCGCAGAGCCCAGAATGCTAAGCGCGGTCGAAATGTCCGGGCGAGTGCATACAGCGGCGTACTGCAGACTGCCGAGCAGGCTCGGGTACACGTCCCGGTCCGCGCCCGTGAGAGGTACAACCGTCTGCTTGGAGATTGCAGCCAAGAAACCGGGGTCCATCGGGAGACACGAAGGTTTGCAGTCCACCATGTCATGCTTTTCAAGCAGCTCGCGCACGTATTTGCCTTGATCGAGGCTGATGGTGCGCGCTTTCCTGTCCCTGGTGATGTGCATGCCGATGATGTCGGACAGATCACCTTGATCCTTGATGTCAAATCGGGATCGCACTAGCGCGGTGAAGGCCACCCGCCATGCGGTGTTGTTGCACGCCACGGGAATGTCATCCACGTAGAGGGCAATCATGGCGAAGGTGCCGTCCGCCTCAAAAATGTAGATGCACGGGTCCGATATCAGCTGGCGCCAGCCTTGAGAGACGAGCCAGTCGCGAAGCAGCTCATTAAACTCCCTGGGGGACTGCTTCAGGCCGTACAAGCACCGGCGCATGTGACAGATATTGGGGGTACCGTCATCGAACCCAAGTGGCTGTCGGATGTAGACATCCTCTTTGATGGGTGCGTACAGGAACGCCGTGTCGATGTCGAGACCGCCCAGTTCGAGGTCACGAGCCGCGGCGATACTGAAGAAGACGCGGAGGCTAGCGAGTCGGACGACGGGTGAGAATGTCTCCGTGTAATCAATCCCCTCGCGTTGGCTGCAGCCCTTTGCGACAAACCGCGCCTTGTACCGAGAGACAGCACCAGATGCGTCTGTTTTAGCCTTGTAAACCCACATGTTGTTGACCACGCGGCGTCCAGCGGGCAGGGGAACGAGATCCCATGTCTGGTTGGACGTCAGAGAGTTGAATTCCACCTGCATGGCCGTCTTCCACTCCGCCGACTGGGGACTGATCAAAGCATCTTTGTAGGATGTTGGTTCAACACACACGCTCGCGGACACTGGGGCGACGTCGCGCACAGGTCCTTCAGAGCACATGTGACGTGGCTGAGCGACCATCATGGAGAAGTCAGGGAGCGGAAAGATGTCGTCCATGTGGTCGGACAGATCGTGCTCACACGAGTCAGTGACACACACGCGCGGCACAGTAGAGACATGGGCAATGTACTCCCCGAAGCGAGTAGGCGGTCCGCGAAGGCGAGTGTGTCTGTCGACCCCCACCACATGCACGGTGTCCTCTGCGTCCAAGATTAGATTTGGGAGTCGGTGACTGACAGGGGAAACAGGGATAGTCTCTGCGTCTGCACACACATCTATCGACGAGGCGACAAGGTGGGATGTCCCAAACCCGGGCACATTCTCGTCAAATTTGACATGAACATACGTGGTGATGCGCCTGGTCGCAGGGTTGTAGATACGATACCCCGGTGAGTTGTGAGAGTACCCCACCATCACACCTCGGAACGCTTTCATGCCGAGTTTCCGTCTGAGATTATCAGGTACCTTGGCAAATGCCGCACACCCGAACACGCGAAATACCGACGCGTCCGGAACTGCGCTTGTAAGAAGGGTGACATGGACCCCCCCAGAAGGACCAACAGCCCGACTGTAGGTACGGTTACGGAGGTGGACCACCGTGCTGATCGCGCAGGACCACATGCTATTAGGCACATACATCGCGTGAAGCATTGAGGACGCGCAGTCACGCAGAGTGCGCCACGGGCGTTCTGCTTTCCCAAGCATGTGATGTGCATAAGGCGCTGAGAATTGAGTGCTGAAACCCAATCTCGTGCACATGAGCTGCGTGTTCGCGGCCTCGAAGACCGAGTCTGAGTCAAATTTTAGAAACGGTGCAAACGCATGGAGGTGTGAGTGATAACGGGCATGGGTATGCCGCGCGTCAAGGAGGATGGTCTCCAGTTTCGCGCACGTCTCATCCTTAGACCTCAGAAACCTCACCCACATGAAGTTAGTGTGATGGTCGATGACCAGCAGGCAATACCTCAGACCGTAAGGGGAGGGGACACTGACATGACCCCACAGGTCACATGACAGGTGCTGAAGTGGGGCGGCGCTGGTTTCTGAGATGCTTTGCGATTTTTTGGCGCAGACGCGGCTTTGTTCAGATTGCAAGACTAACAGGAGAGATCTTTTACAGAACTAGGCATAACAGGTACAGACACCGTGTTATGAGAATGCTGAGCTTGGAGGCTCTGCATGTTCAGGTGCCCCATTCTACTATGCCACAAAGCAGCGTCGCACTCGGCAGCAAGTGCGACAGGTTTCTGACTACGACTGTCTACGGTGTGCGAGGACAGCCCCGCACAGTCGTGCGACCTCGGGAGGAGGTACAGCCCGTTCCCCGACGGGATTAGCATCCCCATTCCTCCAATCTCTCGCACAACATTTCCCAGGCGGCTGTCCCGCAGTCGGGTCGTCCAGCGGGAACCCCCGCGATGGCTTGTGCAGCTGGTTTGTTCTGTCGGCAGTACTGAATGAGCATGGCGTGTGCGAACCGCTGAGCGACTGGATTCAGAGGCACGCCAAAGGAGGAAAGAGCCAGTTAAGGGATCAGCGCAGCCCCCTTAATTGACAGGAACGACAGAAAGTCGCGCTTCCAAGTTTTGAACTCACCCGTCCTCGGCATAAGCGGGGCGTCCATGCGAAAAGACCGGGAAAAAGAGTCACCGTCGAAGTTGGTGGCCTAGTCGGCTGTCATTGCAACAAACTCCGGATCGATCGTGGGCCTGCGACAGGCGTTGCTGTGGAGTGAGTGCTCGAACATCGGAGCATGCATGGAGTCGCTAGTAGGCCGGTACTGGTTGGCCACAGGTGGGGGCGGCGCCGCGTCGATAGGTGCCGGGTGATTGCGCAGCGCGTCCCGACGGAGAAGCTCCGACTGCGTCCGGTCCTGGTCGTCCATTCTGGCGTGGAGCAGTTGAAGCTGCTCCATCACCAGTCGAATGTTGTCGCCGGCTAAGTCGGTCGACGGAGTGTCGCACGTACCGGAGTCGGCAGCCGAGTCGGCGGCCGATGCGGTAGGTGCCGGCTCTGATTTTGGCGCCATTTAAGAGGAGACGAGTACCCAACCGGACAGTGGAAAAATCCACTAGCGGTAACTGTGCCTAACGGCGGTATACAAAGAGACGGCATGATGCCCACCGACCCCTCGGCATGTAGCCCCGGAGTGTCTCAATGCACCTTTTCCGTATCCTCCACCCAGTGTGGGGTACAGTGACAGCCGAGGCAAGAACAAGCATGTGTATATGTCCGCTGCTCTACGTTACGGTTGATGCTGTCGTGCACCCTGTGTATGAGTATTCACCCTCACAGTGCTCCCCCCTTCCCCACTCCAGCTTGGACGTGTATGCACCCTGTCCACACAAGCGAGTGCGCTTGTGTGGTTGGCTAGGTCGTCGTGGCGTAGAGTAGAGTAGGTGGTAGCGGAACTGTTCCGGAGAGCAGAATGAAAAGGTGGGAGTAAATGTACAGAGTAAAGTATTATTATTATAAAAAGAAAAGGCTTTGCCTTCGGGCGAGTTTCCAAGTTGCACGCCGAATGACACTGTTGTCTCGCGTAACCTTCATGTGGAGGGCTCCATAACCTGTTGAACGTGGTATACACGGTTCGATAAGGAAGATATTGTAACTTGCGGTGTGCTGGTTACAGGTACGCTAAACAACCAGCCTTGGGTGGCGGCTGGTGTCGAGACAAGAGAAGTGGCTTCAGCTGTCGCTGTCAACTGTCTATACGCTAGTTCGTGATATCGCGCACAAACACTCTGAATGATGTCATGTACATAAGGACTTCTATCATTAGCTCTCTGTAACTAATCTGCATTACGAATTACTTACAACATGTCATGCCGCCGGCGAAGTTCCGTTGACCAAACTCAAGCCCCTTGTGGAGTACATCCGGTATGTAAGTTTAGCGCTACCCGTAGTTTTGGCAAGGCGGTGGGTATTTCAAGCGGAGAACAATACCATTTGTACCGGGTGACGATGGATGTCCATTTTGCTGCCTTTTGCTTGGGGTTTTCAAGTACGAAGGGCCACGAGTGGTTGGGAGGAGTCGTTGCGGGGGAGGGCTAGCGGACGCTTCGGCGACTGGTGGGGTGTGTTCGGTGAGTGCGCAACAATCCACCATTCACGCACATCCGCTCACCACTTCCACTAGTGCAAAAAGCAGTGGAAACTAACTACCAAGATAATGACAATGGACCCCCCCCCCCCCCCCCCCCCCCCCCCCCCCCCCATTGCAAGTCAAAAATAACATTCTTACAAGAAAAGCAACGGAGACCACCAAGTAAAAGAAGAAAAGAGGGGAAAAAACTAAGCCCGTCGAGCATGAAGGCATTGTTGTGAGATCCCTATGGTGGACAGGATAATGGACACATCTGTACGCTGGACTCCGGGGGAGTCCTGGCCCTCCACCTATAGGTGTTCGCTATAGGTGTTCGCAGCTTATTCGTGATGCGATGCGATGGGTTCATATGCACAATATGTTCCTATCGGGTATCGACTTTTGGCGGTACTTGGATAAGGCGTACAGCTCCGTTCCGGGAAGCGGCAGTTCTAACCCTCTTCATGCCATTCCGTGTGTTCATGGACTAACAAGCATGCCACAACATCAGCACTGCACTCATGCAAAGCGTCACGGAGATAGGAACCCAAAGTACCATAAGAGCACGAAAAGACGTTGCATGAATTCTCGCCGCACATCCCCCAAAAATGTTGATCATGGACATAAGTAGTTCGACAAACGAAGTGTTGCATACGGACATAATTGTAAAAACAAGAGTCATCAACACCCATGCCCGGGACGCGAAGAACTGCCACCAAAACTGTTAGGCGATCAACCAAATCAACCGCCATAGTAGGCGCCAACCGGCCCCCATCCTCCTGAGCGAAGAGATAGTAGTCATGGACCGACTAAACCGATTAACCGAAGGCGTGCCAAGCAAAGCATAAGTGCGGAGGTCCGCATTGGGTTCGCTATGTTGAACTCCCAATGCAAGACTGCCCGGGAGTGAGAAACGAGTACCTCTATACGAGGAACATTGGTGGTCGATTAACACTACAAATTTAACCCCGGGGGACATAATCATTAGTACAAAACGCATTCGCTAATCGAAATTGTAATTTTGAGTTTTTTTGCAGGAAAAGAAGTGGAAATCACCAAGTACGAAGGAGGAAAAACCCCCACATGCCCGCGGAACATGGAGCCATGCCACAACATTAGCAATGCCCTCCTGCAACTCATCGCGAGGATAAGATCCCAAAGTGCCATGAAGAGCATAAAAAAAGACGTTGCATGATTTCTCGCCGCACATCTCCCAAAAACTGTCGAAAGGGAGAAGAAGTATATCGGCGAAGGAAATGTTGCATTGCGGATATTATTGTGAGAACACAATGAACGAGAGTCCGTTGCACCCATACAAGGGAAGCGACGGAATGCCACAAAAAATGCGAGGCGATCAACTAGCTCAGCCGCCAATCGCTAATCGACAGTTTCATCTCGAATTATCATGGTTGAATGCTGAAATTCCCAATGTAAAAGGCTATAGACTTGGTCGACTGCGAGCCGCCGATGATTATTGCATCCATCACGCACATGTACGAGTACCATTTGCTAAACGGAATTTATTTCGCCCCATTGATAATTGTTGAGTTCCATATTGTGGAATGTTGGCGATGTTGACAGGTGAAAAGAGGATTTATTTCCCCGCTGATAGTGGGTGCATGTCTTCCGAGTCTCGGAGGGCTGGTTTGGGCCCGGCGTCGCGCGCTGCGACGGGGAATTGACAAGCACGAATACTTGCCACTATACTATCGCGACTTATCCATCAATGAGTGGGATAGTCACGCCATGACATATACCTAGATGCAATAAATTAATGTATATATATATATAAATGCTTATACGTACAGGTACCTCGTCCGAAATCGTCATGATACGTAGATGACATCACGCCCGCCGTATGCAACATTTTGTTCGTCGAACTACTTGTGTTCCTTTACAGCGGTTTTTGGGGGATGTGCGGCGAGAGTTCATGCAACGTCTTTGTGCTGCTCTTCGAGGTACTTTGGGTTCTTATCTCCGCGATGTCGTGCAGGAGGGAAATGCTGATGCTGTGGCATGCCTTCCTATTCCTCGGGCTTAGGTTTTTTCCTCTTTTCTTGTTTTTGCTTGGTGGCTTATGCTGCCTTTTCATGTAAGAAATTTGAAACGTCACGCCCGCCGACGACTTATTTATTGCGCCGATGTTTCAAGGATCCGTACTGGTAACGTACATGTACCGGGTAGCTGTGGTTAGAATTCATTGTACTGAAAATTGATTACAAGAAAAACAACATGAGCACGGACAGTAGGGGAAAAGGGAGGGGAATAACCAAAAGGGCAAAAGTGACAAGTGGTATCGGGCATCTTTATGTCGGGTGAGCGCTCAACAACCGCTATGCTCATGGACCATATCCCCCGGTGCCCGTGCTCTTGGTATATCATTCAACTCCATGACCGCATTGTCCACGTGCTTGAAGAGTTCATGCTTGAAGCGGGGGCTACTAAGGGCCGGGACTTGCGGTTGGAGGTCCGCCGTATTCGGTCGGGAGCTTCACGTGATCGTCCCGGGGATGTGGTTTGGTTGGACTTCATGGCTCCGCACCGCCATCTTGTTGTTGATGTGACGGTTACAAGTGCTCGCACGAACACCAACGTTCCTCGTATAGGTGCTCGTCTTCCACTCCCTGGCAGCCTTGCATTGGGAGCTCAACAAGGCAAACTTGATGCGGACCTCCGCACTTCCGCTTTGCTTGGCACGCCTTCGGTTCAGTCGGTCCATGACTACTACCCCTTCGCCATGGAGGATGGGGGCCGGTTGGCGCCGATGGCGGCTGAGTTGGTCGATCGCTTGGCTATTTTGGTGGCTGTACGTCGCTTCCCTGGCATGGGGGCCGCTGACTCTCGTTCCTTGCGCTCTGACAGTTATGTCCGTATGCAACATTTTGTTCGTCGATCTACTTCTCTTCCGTTTCGGCGTTTTTTGGGGGATGTGCGACGAGAATTCATGCAACGTCTTTCTGCTGCTCTTCATGGCACTCTGGGTTCTTATCTCCGCGACGCTTTTCAGGAGGGCAATGCTGGTGTTGTGGCATGCCTTCCTGTTCCTCGGGCTTAGGTTTTTTCTTCCTTTCTTTCTTTTTCTTGCTTGGTGGCCTCCACTGCTTTCTCTTGTAAGAATTTTTTTTATAGGCAAAAGTGACAAGACATGAATAATCTTCTTACAAGAAAAAGTAGCACATGCGACCAAGCAAGAGTGACAAGAGGATCACGGAATCCAGAGCACCGCAAAAGGAAGCACTTTATTAGTGCATATAAAGCTGACAGGTTTAAGTAAGGAAACTCGTAGGCAATTCATTTTAGTGGCCAATAATATATTTCCACTGCTCTTCCCTCCTTTACTGTTCTATTCTGCCGCTACTTCACTGCTATTTAGTGGTATCACTACCTGTCCCCGCACCCGGTTATACTTTGTCGCCAGTTGCTCGCATCGGACAGGTGCAAGCACACCGGAGGCCAGGGCTTTCGAGTCTTTCTTGCAGCATTGCTTGAATAAAAAGCAACTGTCGCTACCTGAAAGTTATGCCCGGATGACAGAGTTTGTTCGGCGGTCTACATATATGTCCCCTTCCGTCGCTTTCTTGGAGACGTGCGTCGTGAGTTCATGGCAGAGATATCGTCTTTCAGCCGTAGTTCTTCATGGCACGCTGAGCTCACATCAGATATGCGTTGCAGGAGGATGGTGCAGCTACTATTGCCTCCCTGCTCCGCGGGCTTAGGCTTCTTCGCTTCTGTCTTCCTCTCTTTGATAATATATCTCACTGATTCCTTAAGTACTTATTAAAAAACCCCCTTTCGTTGACGAGGTAACGCTTCAGCAGCAATAATGGTAAGGTGTGCCGTTTGCGTCGTCGGCCGCTGCCGCTGCAATTTGCAGCGGGTACAAGCGTATAAGGTGGGAGTGAGCAGAGTTGAGGGGGAGGGAGCTTTTAGGAGATAAGTTACCTAGAGTAGTAATTAGTGTCATAAATCATTGAAGTAGGCTGACTGGTGATACCCACACGCACTGGGAACGCCGGCAGATTTATGGATAGAGTGTGTAGTAGTGTGTACGTGCGGCATACAACTAGATGAGCAGCGCAGCTAGCGAACTAGCGATATCCGCATTAATCGAATCTAGCATCACCGTGGTGGTAAGCGCTATACCGCTATATTTGCAGGTCCTTTTCTGACGTGCACTGCAGCAACGAGCGAGCGTTCCAAAGATATGGCGCACACACTAGTAATACAAACATCGGCTTTGCTATACGTTCGCTAAGTTTGCCAAGTTGGCTTCAGTCCTTCAGACGGCATAAGTTCTAATACTCTATTTGATATTTGCGAGGAGTAGGGCGGTAGAGTCCCAGCCGCGGTGTTAGAGGCTCCTGGTCAATATCTCGAGCCCGTGTTTTATCTAAGTGTCGCCGTTGTGGCTGGCTTTGAGTGTTGAGGTTAACGGGGCACCGGGAGGGTTACGGAGCAACCGCTAGGGATTAGTACTGTAGCGTGAGCCGTATGTCTTCCGTACAGCTGATACGCAGGACTACGTGAAGGGAACCAGAGACTCCCACCAAACCCTGTGCTCCCTCATCTATTTGCACGAACCGCGATTTTTTCAACCACAGCTGCTTGCCTTCAACCACTACCCAACTGTAGACAGCCCTGCGTCGTTATTGCGTCGGTGGCGCATAGATGGTTACCTCGTGCGCCGTGATGCGATACCTTTGTGTACGTATGTACGTTTATGTACGGGATAATTTGAACACCTTTTCATCTGTAACGACTTTCTTTCCTCAGCGTCCATAGTACCTGAGGCTACCCGAACCTAAACCTATATAACAGTAAATAAGATGTGATCGACAAATTGGGGCATTACCCTCAAGATATTTGATTAATTGCACAGAAGGCGAATTGTCTACCGACGCCGGAGCCCGAAAGAAGACATAGCCATACAATGATTAATTAAACCCTGTGTAACTAAATTGTATGTGTATGCTTGTATATTGCGCTGACCCGAGTATGCAATGCTGTAGTTTAGGACTCATCGCGGACGATAAAAGAAAGGATGTGGCGACATAAACCATAGCGTATAATATTCGTATATGTAGAAGTACAGTAGGCGCTGGCACGCGGCCCGCAGGTGGCACGACGCCCCGCCGCGAATTGCGACAAAACGGCGGACGAAAAGGAGCTCGATTCTATTGAACTACATAATAGTACATGTTACGAGGTACTAAACTCCGTAAATTAGCTACGTACATATTTTGTACGTACATGCCGTACGGGTTAATAACTCAGTACCTGTCGACAACGAACCCAATACGCCACCGTCTCAATCAAGTGCGACCCAGGGCGGGACGGCTTCAGCACTGCTTATGAAAAGGGCGCTCCAAGACAAAGACTTCATAAGCAGAAAGCCCACCGCTGCCGATATCCACGATAAGCGCTATATCTGACGCGACGCTTCAAAGGTGTTTTCCCAGTGGAGGCCACACCAACCACGATGGCGCCGAGTTTCCAGGCCGTGGTCGCAGTCGCGGTGCTCTCACTCGCGCATCTCCCCGATGTGCTAGGCAGCTGCGAGTATTGGGGCGTCGGCCTCTGCTCTTATGACGGCAGGCATAAGCGTCCTGAGCGTTGCAAGGGGCTTGGACGTCGCTATTGCGATCGAGCCCCTGAGGCGAAGGAGTGCCCAACAGCTTGCCAAGCAAACGTGAGTGCTCGTTTCCGACTGACATCCGGTAGTCCTAAGCTATGCTGCTGTTATCCAACATAATCTTGTACGTCACACCGTCCCAACCTGCCCAAGTAACTCATCTTGGTACACGTCTTGTCAATGCAGAATTGCCGCAGGAATCGAGAGGACAACCACCAGTTCCACAAGAACCACTTCGAATTTAAGTGGGAGGACCTCGTGCTAGCGAGTAAGCAGCCCTGTGTCAATTGCGTCTCAGGCGTCAATACATATTTTGCCAACACAAACTGCATCAGATTTGCCGTCTTTTCCCTCGGAAAATTCATTTCAGATGTCTTACAAAGCTTAGAATTATTCGTCTCAACTTAGGCATCTTTCCATTCTTTCATTGTCTTCAGTCCGGGAAGCCGTGCTCTGACAACCTATCCGTTTGTTTTCGCGTCACAGACGACTACGACATGGTGTTCACCGAGGGGAAAGAGGTGTGCGTCCAGACGTGCTGGAAGGACCCCTGGAATGCGGATTGCAACCGGTCTAGGCGGTATAATGGAAACAATTACTGCGTCGACTTGAGCTGTGAGCATGACGACGAAAACCGCTTTGTGGGCTGCCACAAGGACAAGCCATGGCACAGGCCCACCTGCGACGAGTGCAACCACCTGTTCCCTAAGGCGTGCGGGGATGAACTGGAGAGGTACGTCGACGACACCAGGCCAAGCGCGGAGTACCAAAGCTTCGAGGGAAGGGAACCTACGTCCGAGTCGGACGACGACTCTAGCTCACAGCGCAAGCGAAGGTGCGACGACGACGACAGTAGCAGCGGCGCTAGCTGCTTGGTCGGCCCGGACGACGCACCAAACCCGGAGGACCGTGCCGACTTCTTTGACGAAGAATACCCTGTCCTTCACAATGTCGAGGGGGTCGACTACATGTCATTCAACGAGGTCGTCTTCCAGGTCAGCGGCTACTCGGACGGCGTGTCCAAGTCTGGCATTGCCACTGCCATGGCCCAGATATCGGGAGTGTCTCCGGAGCAGGTACAAACAGCGCAAGTGGTTGACGTCCCCGTATCCACGCGTGCGACTGGGAATGGAACCTCTGAAGTCCCCGAGACACCGGAGCCTATCTCTACCGTCACTGTTGTCATCTGGTCGTCTAACCCATTTGTAGTGGACAATACCTTGGCCGCCCTCTTGGACGGAGGCCAGATGTATGACAAGATGCAAGAGGCCGGAGTTACGGAATTCTTGTCGGCCTCGATGTCGCTCAACATCTTGGCTGCTCCTGTGGACGCCATGAAGGCAGTGTTTCCGGATGCCACTCTTTACGCTCACCAGGAATCTCCGCCCTCTCAGTCTCCTTCCGCGGGCATTATCGCCGTAGCAGTCGGCTGCTCGATCTTTGCCATCGGCCTGCTGGCCCTGATCGCCGTTTTTGTTTCCAAGAAGCTGTCAGCGAAAAAGGAGGAGACGGCGAAAATGAACGCCAAGCTGGACTCACTCGAGGGCGCCGTCGCTCCGTCAGTGCCGGCATCTGAAGAGGTACCTGCGGAAGAGACAAAGTAGCCTGCTAGTAGCCGGTTGTGACCGGCCTTTGTATAATTCTATATCACACCGGCTTTCTGTCAGCCGGTGGCCGGGCGCTGGACAGCTGTCTCCACTTCCGTGACTGTCGAGGCAACTATAGACGCCGTCGAGATGCGGCTCTGCAGCCAGATAGTCACTGCGTATATAGTATAGTATTTTAGCGTATTTTGCTTTCCGATCTGTTTTCAATAATGGTAGTGAGATTCGAACGGTCAAACGCAAAACAGATGAAAACAAAATATTTCCCCCCGTTCCTGTATGGCGATCCCGGGCCCCGGAATGCAGCTACCCAGCCGAGTCGCTTGCCTGCGCCAGTGTCCTCGTATGCCCTTGCAGCACAGTCGCTTCTTGCCTCTGGCGTGGGCAGGTAGGCCGATCGCGTACTCCTAATACCATGTTGATCAACCACATGCATCCAACTAATCAAGGGCACTGCCGCTTTGGTATGTCTCATTTGGAATTGTTCGTAGCATATTTATGGTTCCGTTAACTACAGGATATGCACGCGACCACGCCCGCGGTAAAGTGTCGCGGGAACAATGTCAAATTGCAGTTTCAAGCGACGGAATGGACGCTCCAGAAGCTGATGGAAGTATTTCACCGCGTATATTGTCGTTGTGGGCGGCTGCGCTTGTAATTGTTCTTAGCATATTTAGGGTACCGAAAACTACAGCCTACGCGCGCGACCGCATCCGCGGTAAAATGTCGCGCGAAAAATATCAAATTGCAGTTTCAAGCGACGGAATGGACAATCCAGAAGCTGAAGTATTGCGCACCGCGCATATTGTCGTTGTGGGCGGCTGCGCTTGTAATCACTCTTTCAACTCACATTTGAAATGTGAATTAATGTTATTGATTTTAAATGTCCGACTCGAATGCCGTGCGTCTACAAGTACCCGTCTGCATCTGGGTACTTCTCGCCTCGCCATTTATACATCTGATGTGCTTCACATGAACATGTTCCTTTTGCTGTGCTTTGGATTCCGTGATCCTCTTGTCACTCTTGCCCTCTTGTTTCCCCTTCCACTTTCCTTGCCCGTGCTCATGTTGTTCTTATTGTAAACGATTTTTCACCGGAACCCGGTCAGGGGTAGGCGCGCAACAGACGAAAATGTATGGCTACACAATTCTGCTCGCGTACTGTGGAGCAGCTGGTCCGACGGGAGCAAAATGGGATACGCCAGAGCCAAAAGGAGAGGGGGAAAATGTAAAGGGATCACTTGTCGAAGAGAAATTAACTTCGAAGCAGTGAAAATGTGAGTCTACTTCGCACAATGTAAATAAATCGGAATGATCGTTAACACTTGTTTCACAATCGGTGCTACTGCGCAAATGGTCGATGTGCCCGCCCGAATGAATTCAGACAATGAATGGATGCTGCTGATGACAATTGAGTTCTGCTGACAGTGAAACAGAGGGGGAGGGGGGCAATGTTATGTTTTGACCATTACTGACAATGAATATCAATGAGTTCGCGCATATAACGTGTGAGTTCGCTTCTCTCCACATTATCACGCATTCAACTGTACCAAGGCGAGCTACGGAAGCTTCCAAATCATGCTCCCCATTTTGGGCAGTTTGCTTCCATGCTTCACTCGTAGTGGTGTAATAATCAGTATTCAACATTGTTTACAAAAAGAGTGAAAATCAAACAAAACAACAGAAAGAAATAAAAACGCATGGAACATGATATTCGGGTTTTTGGGACCCCAAATCTGCTAGAATCATATTCCATAGAAGAACATGGAAAATCAATTCATAAAAGCATTTTTCTTAATTTTAAGAGCCTTAATGTTCACTGGGACAACAGACGTGCAGTGCAAAGAAGTGCAGAAGGCCAAGTAAAATGGGACGCTGTATTATAACTTAAATTCAAATAGGACACATTTGACGCTTTCAAGGAAATGGCTGTTGTCATGCAAAAAGGCAGAGCACTGAAAAACTCCTGCAACAAATTGCTTACATGCCCGTCATCCCCTCGAGTGATTGGCACTTTGTGATTCACTACTCCACATAAGACTGCGACACCGCGGATACCCAATAATACAAAGGTTAAGTATATCTTAATCAACAACGCTCCGGCGGTACTGCATATATGTTTTTAGTAAGTACGCTAATAACTACATATCATCTAACGCAGGCGGGGCGTCGTGCGTTGGCTGGTTCCCTAAACTGTCTTTGCGCAGCCTAACCCATCGACGACGCCGCTGGCAGAGTCTGCCAACCGCACCTCACTCGCGTCGCCCTAAAGAGTCACCACGCGGCGAATTTGGGAGTGCTGCGCTGCAGCCGGCGGGTCGATAAGGTACGTCAGCCTATTCTCAAAGATTCCCGTCCTCCGCACCACCTCCCGCACCAGCATCACAAGCTCCTGCTCGTTCTGCACCGGCTTCTGAAACAGGCAGGGGTACAGCGCCCGCACCATATCGCCCGGCTCCTGCGTCGACACCCGCCTCTCCAGCTCCACCACCAGCCCCTGCACGTCCACCAGCTCCTCCTCACTACCCTGCAGCCCGGGGTACAGCCAGTACGGCTTATGCGCCCCCACCCGCTCCTGATACCACAGCCGCAGCTGCCCAAAGTACTCCTCCTCGTTTGGGGTCACCGCGCAGCAGGCGCGGTCCCCTTTCCCTGACGTTGATGACGGCACCGCCTCGTCGCTCTCCGGTGTCACTTCGCTCCCACCGGCAGCAGAGCACAGCTGGGTCAGCAGCACCAGGTTCTGTGGCGTGATGTACTCCTGCACAGTCCACCTTGGTCGCACAGCCAGAAATCAGCATCAGTACTCCCCCATGCGCCGTAAAAAAGCCCTTATAACATAACTCAGGTACATAGTTTATACCCTCCCACCTCCAAAAATAGTTATCAAAATAATATAAAATGAAAAGACGAGTGATGGAGCACGCCCTTACCCACGCTGGTGGTACCTGTTGCCCTCCGTCTCCTGACTGCGCAGCGCAACGGTGGCCGTGGCCAGAGTATACACCGCGTTCATGCGAGACAGCAGTTTGTGCTGCGCGTCCTTTTCCACTGCGCTGCTGGGTGCCTGCGGCACCGCCAGCTTGTCTATCCACACGTAGGGGCAGCTGGAGGCGAGCAGCACGTCGCGCAAGCACCGCAGCTGCCACATGGACATGTTGAGCGCGAGACCCGGCGCCACGGTCACCCCCTCTGGCTGCCACCGGTACGAAACCGCGATGGTTTGGGTGATTCGACACATGGAGGCTTTGTACAGCTCCAGCTTTTCTGTCCCCTGCTCCCCCGCCAACACCCTATCCAGCGCGCAGCACAGCTGCCTGCGGTTGACCACCAGCCCAAAGGCGGGCTTGTTGCTGCGCAGCAGTTGGTGCATACTGGTGGGGCGGTCGTGCATGCAGAGCGCGGTCATGATGGCGATGGCCAGCAGAATATCCTCCGCCAGTCGGAACCTGCCCACCGACTTCATTTGCAGCGCGCTCACGCATGCCACCAGCACTGATAGTCGCATCTGCCCCACACTCGAGTCGGTGCTGGACAGCACGTTCCCCTTCACCTTCATAATCACCTGCCTAACCTTGGCCAGACCTGCAGCAGGTGGCAAATCACGCGGGGGCGGTGAGAGACAGGTGCAAAGTCGTCACGGCTGCAGTGAAATGTACGAGTGTGAGAGAATGGACGATTGATCGAATGAATGAGTGAATGGCTGAATAAAGGAGGGAGGGAGCTGGTGAGGGAGCGAGCGAGGCTGCCGGTGGTTAGCAGGTCCAAGGATAGGTGAGTGCACTGAGCGATTGACTAGCTGAGTGGACGAAGGACTGTATGAGTTATGGAGTGGCTGAGGGAGTGACTAGGTGGGTCGATGTATGTGCGTGTGTGTGTGGATTAGTGGTCGAGACAGTGGGTGAGCGCAGATCGTGCTTCAGTTAGGGCATGAGTCACTGCGGAAGCAAGTAACACGGGTGATCAGGTGGATGATTGTAGTGATTTGATGAGTGGAGGGAGTGTATATGTGACGAGAAAAAGTGAGGGAGGGAGTGAATTTGTGGATGAGGAAGTGAGTGGGAGATGAGTGGGTGAGTGGGAGGTGAGTGGGCGAGGGATTGGTGGCTGAGTGAATACGAAAGTGAGTGAAGTGAGTGAGTGGGTGGATGGGTGTAGTGACAGGATGGGTAAGCGACTAGGTAAATGAGTGATTTTGAAAGTGAGTGAAGTGGGTGAGTTAGTGAGTGGGCGTAGTGATTAGATGGGTGGACTTGGGAGTTGTGGGTGGTTGAGTAGATGAGTGAGTGAGCGAGTGAGTGCAGTGACGAGATGGGCGGGCATAGGTGTGGATGGATGGCTAAGTAAATGAGTGAGTAAGTGGGTGGATGAGTGAGTGAGCGAGTGTATGAGCGAGTACGGAATTGCGGGACTGAGTAGGTGAGTGAAGTGAGTAGACGGGTGGAATAGGGAGTAGATGAGTGCGTGGGTGAATGGAGTGAGTAGACGGGTGGAACAGGGAGTAGATGAGTAAGTGGAGTGAGGTGGGGAGGAAGGGGTGGTCATTGCCAGGTCACCAGTGGGTCGCCTTGCAGATGGCAGCGCGGAGGGGAGAGTGGACATGAAGGCTGTGGGGTGGTACTTGCGCTCCAGGTGGGTTGCGGCCGAGGTGCGGGGTGCGGTGTGAACGTAGAGCGCGAGGGCGGAGGTGGTGGGGAGGGCGAGGAGGAGGTACAGCGCAAAGACGTACACCTCGGCCGCGGTAGCGGTGGTCGACAGCACTCGTGCGACCCACCACGCGCCCATGGCCACGAAGCCCAAGAAGCAGAGGGCGGTGGGAGTTGGGAGCAGTGCTCCGTTAGGCAAAACCCACAGCGCGCGGAGCCAACGCATCCGCAGTGGCAGCGGGTGGTGCGTCTCGCGCGCTGCGCTCTGCGTCATAGCGTCCCATACGTGACCGGGCGCGATGATCATCGGCGGGAGCAACGCGCAGAATATCAGTAGGTGCTGGAGGGGTCCGCCAACGACGACGAAGTGGGAGGTCGCGGAGCAGAGAGACGGGGTGATCAAGTCGTCATGGTCGTCACCGCAAACTTGACGGACGAAAGCGGGGAGAATGTCGCGGGTGTAGTCAGCAAGGAAGACGAGGACGGCAGGAAGCGTGAGGGTGAGGGTTACGAATACGGCGCGAAGGTTTCGGGTGCGGAGTGAGTGCATGGCCTCCTCGAAGACGTCGGAGGTGGCGGTGGAGGCCCAGCGGGTGGCGCGGACGCCGGTGGACGAGTTAGCGCGAAGTACGGATACTTCCTTCGCGATGTACGCCCCACTTGACGCCGGTGAAGGGGATCCACTGCGTCTGCGGTGGGTCGAGCGTGAAGAACACCAGCGTGTGGCTTAACCCCCACAGCCAGCCCCCCACCGCCGCTGCCCAAAGAAAACGAAGGAGTGGGGCGATAGGTGACCGTAGCCGGCGCCGTGTGCTCCAGCGCGACAGGTCGCTGACATAGGTGTTACTGGCGTCCGCGTGGAGCGCGGTGGGCGACCGTAGACCCGCTTTACTCGTGGAGGATGTTCGGTGCCAGCTGGCGGGGCTCGCAGCAGTATGGGCCGAGAGCGCGCTACAACTGTGAGCACAGTTCACATTGACGCCCCCAACTGCGGGGGTCGCCATTTCGGTGCGACCCCCAGCACCGGCTGGGCCACGCTGCGGAGACGTTTCCGTGTGGGTGAGGAATGATACTCGCGACGATACTTAGACTGTCCCACTGTTTGGTTCGGCGTCTCGTGTCGGGGTTGTCGTAGAGAGTAGCGGATAAGCCGCTGAGGCGGGGACGAGGGTCGTAGTGCAATTGTGCAGGACTGCACGTGGTCGATGAGGAGTCGGCGAGTGCGCCCTACGCGACTATTCGATTTTGACTCCCCCCACGTACCTGTACCATTTGCCATTTTTAGCCTTATTTTTAAATCAATAAATTTCTTACAAGAAAAAGCTTTGGAGGCCACCAAGCAAAAAGAAGAAAAGAGGAAAAAACCTAAGCCCGAGGAACAAGAAGGCATCGGCATCGGCACTGCCCTCCTGAAAAGCGTCGCGGAGATAGGAACCCAGAGTGCCATGAAGAGTAGCAGAAAGACGTTGCATGAATTCACGTCGCACATCCCCCAAAAAACGCCGAAACGGAACAAACGTAGATCGACGGACAAAATGTTGTATACGGACACAACTGTCAGAGCGCAAGGAGCGAGAATCAGCGGCACCCATGCCAGGGAAGCGACGAACAGCCACCAAAATAGCCAAGCGATCAACCAACTCAGCCGCCATCGGCGCCAACCGGCCCCCATCCTCCATGGCGAAGGGATAGTAGTCATTGATCGACTGAACCGAAGGCGTGCCAAGCAAAGCATAAGTGCGGAGGTCCGCATCAAGTTTGCCATGCTGAGCTCCCAATGCAAGGCTGCCAGGGAGTGGGAGACGAGCACCTATACGAGGAACATTGGTGTTCGTGCGAGCACTTGTAACCGTCACATCAACAACAAGATGACGGTGCGGAGCCATGAAGTCTAACCAAACCACATCCCAAGGACGATCACGTGAAGCTCCCGACCGAATACGGCGGACCTCCAACCGCAAGTCCTAGCCCGTAGTAGCCCCCGCTTCAAGCATGAACTCTTCAAGCACGTGGACAGTACAGTCGTGGAGTTGAATGATATACCAAGAGCACGGGCACCGGAGGATATGGTCCATGAGCATAGCGGTTGTTGAGCGCTCACACGACATAAAGATGCCTGATGTTGTCGACGAAGATCCATACCCGCGAGACTCTGAAGTAGCCTCATGGCACCGAGGGCACTTTTGAACATGAGAGGCGCGCTCCGCAGTCACGCCAAGCACCCGGTGGGCTGCCATCGTATTGCAATCGGATGGCACCTTGAAACTAGACTCATGTGAAGCGAAAAAGACGGCCAAAGCCCCGCGACCGGTACCCGAAATCACCCTCATATTGTCCGGTGGGGAAGGTCTGCAAAACGCCAAGAGGTCAAGGTAGGCCTTGGCACGAAGAATGCACGAAATGCCCCGTTCAATGTGGCCCCCGGAATCTCCCAAGCCAGGGAGAGCATCGGGAGTTGGAAGTTGTAGGCAAGTCAGTTGGGTAGCGGGTGCCACCGCATTGTTGACCGGAGATACCGCCAACTCGACATCGGGCCCGGCATAATCGGAAAGCTTTTAGTTCAGTGTCTTAGTCAACACCACGAGATCCGATTCCGAAAACCCGCCCATAGTGGAGATCGAATCATACGAATTGCGCAATTGGACCGCCCACGGTAAAGTAGAAGTGGCAATATTTAGTAGTACTTGTCGGATGAGACCGTACAAAGGACCTAGCCACTCGGACTCGTAATCAGTTATCACGTTGGCGAGGGTCGCAGTGAATGAAGCATAGTGAGCAAGTTCGGCGTCGAGCTCGAGGGACGGTACATTGAGCCCCCCAAACTTCGAGGGGAGGGAAAGCTGTCGTTCACCACAATTTAGTTGATCGAGTGTTTGTGCGTCCAGAGAAACGCCCAATATTCGGTAAACTGATGCACGAACGGCCCTATCTGCAGTAGCAAGGTATATCGGTCGGCAGATATCTTGGGGGAGGGTGCGGAGCAAGAACCCAGAGCGGCGTACCCCACACGTGATCATTAAGCGAAAAGCGGCGTGTGTCCCTCCGAAGTCCGACATAGCAAAGCAAACGATCTTGTCCAAGAGGAGTTTATGAGCCTCAACGGTGTCTTGTACCCAAGAATGAACATAGTTCTCATTATGAGATGTTGGAGGGCCGTCTGCCATCGAGAAGTCCATCGCAAAAGGGGCTCCAAGGTTACTAGTACTTGTAACAACGGGGACCATCGCCAAATTTTGGGGCCGTATCCGGAGGTACCATGCACGAAGATTTGATTGGCTGAGCATTCGAGCAGATTTTCCCCATTTCCTCCGTAGCCACCGTAATCACAGTCGGGACGAAAGGCGTTTTGATCAAATACTTTCTATCGTCAGAAAAGACTTTGATCGCCGCTGAATCTTTCATTTATTTAGTCTTATTTATTCCAATAAGAAAATCGTACACGGCTCGTCGGAACCCGGCTCGGCATGTACAGGTACTTGTACATGTCTCGAGGGACGAAAATCTCACCAGCCGTGTTCGTCCGCGCGCTTTTCGGTATTCCAGAAAGGCCGGTACATAGCTCGGACCGCAGTACATACGGGCTTTATATCGGGCTCCCACCGCCTTTGGTACGCAGCCAACGCGCCCGCACACATCCTCTCATCTCATGATGCTGAACCTGAGGCGCATCACGGTTGAAGGGGACTTGGCCCTACTTTTCGGCTTGGTGGCACTTACGAATGACGGTCCACCTACGCCACATGTAGTGATGAGTACGGACCCCGCAGCGGGGAGTATGAGTGTAGGAATGTGTGTGTAGGAGTTGCGGCCACCACCGCAGCATACCGGTACCCGATAAAATACACACACACACACACACACACACACACACACACACACACACACACACACACACACACACACACACACACACACACACACACACACACACACACACACACACACACATACATACACACACACACACACACACACACACAGACACACACACACACACATACACACACACACACACACACACACACACACACACACAAAAACACACAAAAACACACACATACGCACGCTATTGGGATCTCGCAATAACGGTTGGCTGATTATGTCGTGATTAGAACTTAGTGGTGAGAAGCCACTAATTGACATCCATTCTTTTCCGGTGCGCCGGTAAAGCGCACGCCCAGCACGCGAAAGGTCGCGGGCTCGAAACCCGGTGAGTCCGATCTTGGTATATAGGCGTGTGACGGTCCAAGATGAGCCCCCACCTTCCACAATTATCTGGCACTACTAGAAAGACTACGTAGAAGCGCGGGCAATGAGCGCGGGCAATTAGTTTCGGAGCCGGGCTGCGGTCCGGGGAGAGTCCGGGGGGGGGGGGGGGGGGGGGGGGGGCGTGGTTATGTCGTGATTAGAACTTAGTGGTGAGAAGCCACCAATTGACATGCTCTTCCGGTGCGCCGGTAAAGCGCACGCCCAGTACGCGAAAGGTCGCGGGCTCGAAGCCCGGTGAGTCCGATCTTGGTATATAGGCGTGTGACGGTCCAAGATGAGCCCCCACCTTCCACAATTATCTGGCACTACTAGAAAGACTGCGTAGAAGCGCGGGCAATGATTGTATCGAGTGCAAAGTTCGAGCGGAAATAATGGTTGTATGTCAGTTGTTAAGCACAACCGACGGGTTACGCGCTTGTACACCGGGAAGATGCATGTATCCACTTAGGATTGTTTCATACGCATGACTTCATGTCACGATATAGCAGCACATGTAGTAACACGTACCAAAACGTATTGTAATGCCACGCGTGTATAGTGCCACGTCGTGATTTTATTTTTGTTACCCTCGCGGTCAACGCTTGTCGAGAATACGGTGTCGAGAAAACGAATAGTAGTTCGCCCAATATTGCCGCTAAAACATGTCGAGATAGGATAATGATCGGTGTTTTTACCGACTGCACAATGCGCTCCCGACTGCACCATCGCTTTGTCCCTTCACGCACACTTTCCGCCAAGATCACACACCGGGCTAACCATGGTGGACTCCAGAAGCCCTCAAAGCCCGAAGGCCCCGACTTCTTCCAAAATTGTTGCTTCTTCACCACCTTCCACTCCACGCGAGGCGCGGTATCATCGAAGGCATGGGAGCGTCGCTGGTACCCCGGCGGCGGCCATATCGTCGCTTGATCGCTCAAAACCCCGGAAGCCAACGACCTTCTACAACCCACTTAAGTCGGAGGACAGCATGCCGAGTATTTTCGGTGCTGACCCAGAAATACAAATGGAAATTGACTCCCATGATGATGCTATGAATATTATGTCGGCAGTGCCTAGAAATCTGCCGCAAAACAACGCTAGATCGCACCGCCGGGCTGGTGGCTATATCTCGCATTTTTATACATCGTATTTTAGCATCCTCTTCTCGCTGTATGAATTGATATCTCCACATTGCGGATTCTACTCGAATACCGGCCACGTGGCGTCATGCATGCACGCACGTGATATCTCTACATCAAATTATCTCCACGTGAAGTCGTGCGTATAAAATAACCCTTATACGTCTATGTGTGTCTGGCCGTGTGAGTGCACTAGGTGTATGTGAGAGTGCGTGCGCGTGTGTGTTGTGACCTTGTGCGTGCGTGTGTGTGTGATCGCGTGTGTGACCGTGTGCGTGCGTGTGTGTGTGTGTGTGTGTGTGTGTGTGTGTGTGTGTGTGTGTGACTCCGTGCGTGTGTGCGGCCGTGCGTGTGTGTTTACATGCACAAGTACAATGAGGTTGCGATCTTTACGGAGGGGTCCGTAACCATCAGCACATATGGCGCGGGCGGAACAACATTCACGAGTGCCGCCAAGCCGAAAAGCAGGGCTACGGCCCATACAAGCGTGATATGCCTCGGATTCAGCATCGTGGAACGGGCGCGGGTGCAGGTAGGTGTTGGTGAGAGAGAGTGTGTGCGGGCGCGATGACTGCGCAAGAAAGGCCGTAGGAAAATAAGCCCGATGCAAAGCCCGTATGTGTTGCGGTCCGAGCCATGTA
The DNA here is from genome assembly GCA_026401115.1 of Tetraselmis chui. NCBI lineage: Eukaryota > Viridiplantae > Chlorophyta > Chlorodendrophyceae > Chlorodendrales > Chlorodendraceae > Tetraselmis > Tetraselmis chui. The sequence goes on from JAPMLY010000701.1 coordinate 101,403, forward strand.
CCGGCCTTATTGGAATACAAGAAAGCGCGCGGAATACGGCTCGTGATATATATTTTCGTCCCGCAAGCCATGTACCGGCGGAGCCGTGTTCCGACGAGCCATGTACCTTTTTCCTATTTTTACCCTAGGGCACGTTTTGCCAAAGATGTCAGCTTGCTTACAATTTGGCCAAAAGACACCCACAGACAGGGTCTGGGGGCCGATTAGCGCAGGATTATAGGGATGGGTGGGTGGGTTCGCGCGAAGCCTAGATTGGCTGAGCGCGAAAGCAGAGAGTGCCTAGGCTCGTGGCTAGCTACGGCTTATAAGGCACGGGCTAGCTAGAGCTGACCGTTGGGGAAGTCGTTGGTCGTTGGCTGCGTCTAACTGTTCGGGCAAGGTGGTTGCCCTGCAGGTGAGACGCGCCGATATTAACGGTAACAGTGACCGCTAGAGTTACTGTCCCGTACACATGATATTGGATATGCAAACCTCTAGATTCAAATCAATCTGACCATTTACCCTAGGGCACGTTTTGCCTATAACCTAAAGCCAAAGGCTTGCACAGCCAGAATTAGTGTTGCGGGGGGGACGGAGTGAGCCAGCCGAAGAACCGCCAAGCAGCAGGTGATGGGGTCATGGTTGGGTCAATATATTTGCCTTCGGTCACAGAGCTGTTCTTGGCCCAGCCACCCATGAATTTGATTGCGGGGAGGGGCGCGCCGATGCAGCTGGCAGCGGACGCCGCGCCTTTCCGTAGGCTGTGCGACGTCCATTTAAAGCCGGCGGGCGCGGACGAGTGGACTGTGAGGAGGGCGAGGGCGAGCCAAGTGGAGATGGTGGACGCGGCACCCCAATCGGCGGAGGGTTCTGCAGGTGAGAAACTCCAGAAGGCGAGCGGGGGTGGCTTGCTGTAGATTTTTTTGCAAAATGTAGCGCGCTGTTCCGTGTAGTAGTCGAGCAGGTCCGCCAGGACGGGGTTGGCGGCGATAGGGATAGCGATAACCTGTTTTTCGCTGGCGTCGCGGCGCTGGTCGCCTTTAGATTTCCTTACGGACAGGCAGATTTGCTGCGAAGGCCAGTCGACGATTAGGTCGCTTGTCTGGCAACGGGCGCCAGTTTCGGCCCGGCAGAAAAAGGTGTAATTGACGCACACAGCGAGGCAAGCTCGAAAACGTTGCAGTTGGGAGAGCGTTGCAGGTGTCCACGGAAGGGCGAGGCGCACCGTGTCGGCGGCATGTAAGATGTTGAGGGCGACAGGCGCGGGTAGAGGAAGGCGCGTGGTGGCGGGGATGAGGCGGTGCTGCAGCATTTCGAGGCCACGCCGGGCGTCCGCCAGGAGGTCGCCCACCGCAATAGGTTGGCGCTGGTGGTCTCGAAAGAATTTGTTGACAGCCGAGAAGTAGGGTTGCAGGGAGCTTGCGGCGACCGTGCCGAGCAGGGCTAGCCACGCGGTGTAGCGTACCATGGTAGCGGGAGTGGCCTGTAGGGGGGCGATATTTTCTTGTGCGCAAAAAATAAAAAATTGACGCAGCGCGCTGTCGTAGCTTGAGTACGTAGAGGGCGCAAGGGAGTTGCTGAGTAGAGCGACCGCCGTAACCCCTAGCTTGTCAGTTCCTAGGAGGTCTTGGAAAGTTTCAGCCAGATTGGCGGACCATGGCGCCGGTGCTGCTTCGAGGCGCAGGCCGTAGCGGGGCGGTCCTGTACGCAGAGGCGGCACGCGCTGTACAGGAACGTTTAATTGTTGCGGGCGAAGCGCCCGTCCAATCGCTCCGCGCCGGGTGTAGAGCCACGAAGGGGTTAGACACGAAAGGCCACGATGCTCCACGCGGGAGGCCCGACCCCCCCGGGCTTGCCGCGCCTGCCGGGAAAGAATAGGTCGCGTGCCGCTGGGAAGTGTAGCGTTTCGGTGGCCAATCGAGCGAACGCGTGGTACCACGGTTTGTTGGGCCAAAAGGGGGCGATGACCGTGGCTGAGGCTTGAGCTTGGGCGAGTTTGGCGGCGAGGGCAGGGAGGGCAGACCATGGCGGGTTGCAGTAGTTGTTTTCTTTGCGCCACGCGTCGTCGGAGAGGCGGAGGCTGTCGACGTCCTCGCAGAGGGGGTCGCGCCAGCGGGCGTTGAAGCGGGGTAGCTGCGCGTTGAGCATAGACGCGAAGCGGTCGATCGTGTGAGGCCCAAACAGGCGTTGAAGGTGGGCGAAAACACGGGGGTTGAGCTGCCAGTCCTCGTAGTCCAACTCGCGGCTTAGCGCGTCGGCCCATATGTTGGCCGCCGAGCGGATGTAGCGCGGCCGGATGTTGATGTCGTTGCTGTCGAGGAGGTACCATAGGCGACGGAGTTCGGCCATCATGGCGGGCGAGCGCGAGGTGAGCTTGGTGAGGGCGGCGACCACAGCCGTGTTGTCCTCGTGTAGGAGGACTTGTCGGCCTCGGAGTTGGGGTAGGAAAGATTCCACCGCGTGTCGCACCGCTCGAAGTTCCTTCCACGTAATGTGTTGATGGCGGTCGGTAGCGCTCCAAAAGCCCCGGGCTTGATAGTTGGAGTCCTCGTTTAGAACGGCACCCCAACCGTAGGCGCTCGAGTCGGCGTGGAGGTAGGCGGTCTCGATAGGCTTGTAGATGGACCGGCCGTTGTGTTGAGTGGGGACCGTGCGCCACCATTCGAGGTCTCGGCGTAGTTGGTGGGTGAGGCGGACGCGTCCGCCCCACCCAACCCGTGTGGCTAACACGTCGTGGAGTTCGCGCAAAAAGAAGCGCGCGGGGGCGATTGCGAGGTAGAGGAACTGTGCTTTTCCGGCGAAAGCCGCAAGTTGGCGTGTAGGCAGCCATCGGGCGTTGGAAGCGGCTCGTCCGAGTAGGGAAGAGGCTTGTTGCGCGAGCTGGTGGAGTTTTGCGGGCGGGGCGCGAAACATGCCGTGTTGGAGGTCCACCGTTAATCCCAAATGGTCGCCCACTTGAGTCGGTGTCCAAACGCCTTTCTTGGGGTTGCGTTCGAGGCCGAGGGTGTCGAGGAGGGCTTGGACGCGCTGTCGCAGTAGGAGGGCGTCCGCGTAGGAGTCGGCGAGGAAAAGGAAGTCGTCCATGTAGGGGAGTAGTCGAGTCCCACGCCATCGCGCGTTTCGGAGGAAGCGCTTGGTAGGGCGGCGACTGTGGGGGGAAGTAGCCGCTGGCACCGGTTGCGGGGGGCGACGTAGGTGGTTCGTGAACACCTGAGTGAGCTTGCAAAAGTAGTAAGCCGAACCCGACCAGCCCATGGGAAGGCATGCTAGGCGCCATAGCGTGCCGCGGTAGTTGACCGTGAAGAAGTCCCGGTCTTCCTCCCGGATGCCAAGGGTGTAGTACCCGTCGGCAAGGTCGAGGGAGACGAAGTAGTCGCCCGGACGCGAGAGGTGACGTAGGTGCTTGAGCGTCTCGCACGTCATGGTGAAGGTCGAGCAATAACGGTTGAGTTCTCGAAGGTCGATAATCAAACGCCATTGGTTGTACCCGGGTTTTGGAACTAAAAACATCCGGGAAACGTAGCGAGGGTTGTCCGCCCGCTCCCAAGCACCGCAAGCCTCGAAGCGGGGGAGCTCCGAGTTTAGAAACTCGAGTTGGGCCGGCGTCGCGTCGAGCATAGAGATGCCGTGGTTGAAGGGCTTGGGGCGTAGGCCTTGCTTGAACTTCACGCGGACGCCATGGCGGATCCAGTTTAGGACTTGGCCGCTCGCGCCGATGCGCTCCCACTCCCGCCATCTTCGACGCACGCGGTGGCGCATGTAGGAAGACGTCGGGGAGCAGGAATCGGCGCGGCGGGCCACACCGTCATTTCTTGGTCGAGGGTTTAGCCGGGTCGGTCGGCATGGGTGGCGGGGTAGCGCGGGCTGCCGCTGCTGCTGCTGCTGCGGCTTTGCGTTTGTCGGCGGCGGCTTTGCGGGCTCGCGCGTCGGGGCCGGGAGGCTTGTCTGGTGTGACTTTCGCGAAGGCAGCTCCGGCGGCGGCCTTGTTGGCGGCGTGTAGGCTGACTTCCAGCGTGCGGTCGACGAACGCTTGGCGAAGCGCATCCAATGTGCCGGAGACCGCGGTAGGGCGCGGTCGGCAGAAGCGCTCGTGGGCCAGTTCGGCAAAGACGCGGTCCGCATCCGTGCTCGTTTGTCCGCCCTTGGTGAGGCGGAGGAAGCCCAATCTAGTACGGGCGGCCTCCTCCGTCGCCATGTGGGTGCGATGACCCGCTCGGATGAGGGTAATCGCTGCCGCCTGCTCTGTCGGTAAAGGTGTGCCGTGCGACAGCGTGTCCAGAGCCTCGCCAATTGCCGCGTTGGCGCAGCTGTCGAAGAAGGCATAGCACCCGATGTGTAGGTACTCGTCGTAGGCTGCCTGGGTGCGTTTGTCGCTTAGAGCGCGGGCGGTGTCGTCCGTGAGTGTCCACAGACGTGGCTCTTCGACGTCGCGAGGGGGACGTTCGAGGCCGGCTGGGATGACTTCGCCGTAGTAGGTGAAGTCGACGAAATCGGCCGCGGAGGGGTCGGGTTCGTCGTCGAGCAGGTCGATAGGTGGCTCGGGGGCCTCCTTACCACCCTCCGTCGCTGTGGTCGCGTCGGTGGGAATGGACTGCTGTTGATCAGTAGTAGCAGGTGTGGCTGTCGTCTGCCGGAGCTGGGCGAGTAAGGCAGCGTTAGCCGCCAAAAACTGCTCAGTAATCCGTTGCTCCGATGCCAAAACTGCCGTATACGAGAGTCGAGACTGCATTCGCGCGAAGCCTAGATTGGCTGAGCGCGAAAGCAGAGAGTGCCTAGGCTCGTGGCTAGCTACGGCTTATAAGGCACGGGCTAGCTAGAGCTGACCGTTGGGGAAGTCGTTGGTCGTTGGCTGCGTCTAACTGTTCGGGCAAGGTGGTTGCCCTGCAGGTGAGACGCGCCGATATTAACGGTAACAATAACCGCTAGAGTTACTGTCCCGTACACATGATATTGGATATGCAAACCTCTAGATTCAAATCAATCTGACCATAAAATCAATTTCTTACAATATTAAGCACCGGAGGCCACCAAGCAAAAAGAAGAAAAGAGGACATTTTTCCTAATAATTGGAACATCGGCTGAAAAGCGATATTTTCGGTACTGGGCTCGCGAGCCATGTACTATTTTCTTATTGGAATAATAAAGGCTTAGGAGATTGAAGATGTTGAGTTTCTAAAAACAATTTTTTATAAGAAAAAACAGCGGAGACCACCAAGCAAAAAGAAAAGAAAAAGGGAAAACGTATCTTACCGTCACTAAAGACAGTAAAAAGATCCAAAGTACTACTAAAGTACTATTGACCCCAAAATTATAGGGGATGGGTCGGTAGCTCGGATGAGCAACGCCGACCGTCTTCGCTCCGGGCTTGGCCACCCTATGAGCGATAGATTGGTGACCACATGGCTCGTCGGACGACGGGCACCGATCACCTCTCCCCACCCGAGCCTAGCTCACCAGGTCAGTGGATCCGTAGGCACATCAGACGGTACACGCTCCAAGGCGCAGCTTTCACACATTTGAATTCGGTTCACATACCGGAATCTGCGCCTCCCGCTTCACAATCACCTCGTGTACTACGCCGAATACTACGACACCCCAAAGTGTCCGATAGATTACAAAAAAACCCTCCCCACGGAGCCGGCGCACCTCCGCGCGCCCCTCCGAGCGTCCGGACGTCCACACTAGACGCCCGCAGAAAACAAACCCAGGTCCCATCAGGCCTAGTCGTGTGCCGCTAACACACGCTGACCACCTCACCTCCACAACCCACCCACATCCACAACCTCCGCAACACCTACATCGACAACCACCCATCGACCACAATGTCTCTGCCTTCTAACCTCTCGGATTCTTACAAGCAGGTCCTCCCCAGGGATCGCCCAACACCCCTTTTTGCGGACGACCACATCAGCCCCCGGAGCCGCTTGGTGGGACACCCACTCGCACCCTTCCTCACGGCTCCACAACTCGCAACCGCAGAACGCGGTCGGGGCACGCCCCTTGAACCCACCCCGGGCACTTGGCTCGAGGTGCCACTGGTCCTCACAGCTCCATCAACTGCTCCCAACCTCGGACGGGCCGTTGACCGATTTGCCTAATCGACTCCTACCTCTTAACACGCCAGTACTCCACCGCCCCCCATGACCTTGCCAGCTTCTGGCTGCATGGTGTGTTTCTCCCGGATACACCTAATTCATCTCACATGATCATCTCCGCATGCTCTCTCGTGCGGCGTTGGCTCCTCGAAAAATTCACACACTAACCGACATCCCGGCTCGCGCGAGAAATATAATCGGCCGGGAACTCGCCCATCGTGCTCGCTGGACGGCCTCCGTCACCCGCACCCCCCACCCCGCCATGCCTCAACAACTCGACCGCACCCCCCTCCCTGTCGAACTCTCGAATGGGCACCAAGAAGTCCGCTTGGACATCCCCACCTCGTGCACAGCGGTCGGCTTGATGTTTCAGCTCGCTTCACGCCAGCGAGGACTACCGTCGGGAGGTCCCACACCGCCCAGCGCCGCCTTGATCCCTAACCTCACGTCCACACTGAAACAGCAGGAAATTCAGATTATCCGAGCAGTCACCATTCCCGCAATATCAAGCCGCCGCGTGAAAATCAGCTCCCCCTTGTTCACTCATCTCTCCGGCCCAGACGTCGTTCCCCTGGTACATGCCCTCCTACTCGATCGACTCACCTCGGAACTCACCGACACCTAGAGCGCCAGCGCCACCACCCCAACCCCCCGCGTGGAGGACCTCCCGGAACCAGCCCTGCTTCTCCTCCAAATCGCAGACGCTCTTCAACCCACACGCGAGCCCATCTAGGTCGAGAACGACCCCCCCTCCTTATGGATGAATATCCTCCACCCCTCCAATAACCCAGTTCTTTCACAATCAGGCCCTGTACAATTTCACGCCACACTCCAAAATGCTATTCACACAGTACCCCCCACCCCCCAAAATTACACAATCACCATCACACCCCCCTCTCCTAGGCCATGTTCAAGGCACCTCCTTACCACAGTCTTCATCCAATCCCCCCACCCACTCCCCCTTCCCTACCCCATGCCTAACGGCTCCATTCCTCCTTCACAATGGCTATCCATCCTCCTACATCAAACAGCTTCAGAATACGCACACACTCACTCTCATTCACATCAACCCTCGCCCTCTACTTTCGACACCTCGCACCACACCTCCCTCAAAAAATTTCGTGACGGCTCATACTTCCGCTCCCACCCCTCCCCCTCCCCCCACATCGCCACCAGCATCCAAATCTCCCTCACCAACACCATGTACTGCATCCTCATCTCCACCAACGGCACCGCCACCATTCCCCTCCCCCACACCTACATCCACCGCGGCACCCTCACACACACCACATGCTCCCTCTACATCACACCCCACCACTACTCCACCTTCGGTAGGTCCCGCATCACGGACCCTATCTTCACTACCACCCCACCCCCCCCTCAGCTTACCCTCACAAAGAACAAATCCCTCCTTCGCAACCCCCCCTCTCTTCTACTCGAGTGGACAGCTCAACTGCAGGCTTCCAACACCTACGGGACCTGGCAACAAGATCCCGCGGACGGCTCCCTGCTTGATACTACCGAAGATGCCCCCCTCGACCTTGACTCTCTCCCCGACATCCACATGGCCCTCTCCCATTCCCCCCCCCTCTCTTATCCCCACAACCCGCGCTCCTCCAAAAAACGACGCTCCACCTCCCCCGCCCCAAATCCAAACCCTTCCCCCTCGCAGCATGCTGAACCCCTTGCCTTTCCACAGGCCTCCTCCCCACCCCCCCTCCCTTCCCCCTATCTACGAAGACACACTTGACCACATGGACTCCTCCTCCACACCCCTCACACAACCCGTCACCGCTTCCTCCCATCCGGCCCCAGTCTCCAACCCCCCACCCCCTCCTCCCTCACCCCAACACACAGATTCCACTCCATGCCCCACCCCACCCCCCCTTCACCTCCCCCCCCCCTCCCTTCCCCCCACCGACCCCATGGACTCCTCCCCCAAGGCCCGTCCCCCGACCGACCCCGCCCTCAAACCCATCCCCCCGTCCGGCGTCACAAAACACACACGTCCAACCCTCAGGAAGACCCACCACTCACCTCCCCACCGCCGCCCCCCCACGCCCTCACTCCACCCAAAAACTTCACACCTACCTCTTCACCCCAACCCACCCCCACCCGCGACCGCCTCCTGGCCTCCGGCCCCACACTCACCACCCACCCCTCCCACCTCCCTTTGCCTGCCTCCTCCCCCGCTTCCTCGGACTTCGAATTGGAAGACCTTCCGGACGAGGACCAAGCCACAGCAAAACCCGACGCGGAGCGCCTCCCATCCTCTGGACCTCCCATCTCCCCATGTGACTTCCCCTCGGCCGAGACGGCCAACCCCCGTCCCTAACTCCACCACAGACGGGCCACTAGGCCCGGAGGTTCGACCCCAAACCCACTACCCAAAGCCCTCCCCTGACATACGTCCTCACCTTGTAACCAACTCATCCAGGGCCTCCCTTCCGTCACACTTCACACCCGATACTTGCACCATTAAAATACATAATTACATGTTTGACCTTAACCTTGCAAGCGGCCT